>JALBCR010001122.1:0-278562 GCA_030710515.1 Abscondita cerata | reverse complement strand
TCGGTATGCTTCGTTCAGTTACGTATTGCTAGTAATTCAAACCCTAAATCGAATTTTTGCATGGCAACATGAGATTTGTGTGCAGGGGCGTTTGTCCTCACAAAACAAAACACCTTTGGATAGTTTCCGCGTCTTTTCTCTTTAATATTTTTCCCGTAGAGTGGTCAGTAATGTCGAATAGTAATCTCCAGTTATTGTTCTACCCTTATCCAAAAATCAATCATGATTAGTCCATGTCAATCCCAAAAAACTGAAGCAAGAACTTTTCCAGCAGATTTTTGGACACGCAACTTCTTAGGTCTTGGAGAACCAGAGTGTCGCCATTCCATCGATTGCTGCTTTGTTTCTGGATCGTATAAAAGTACCCAAGTCTCATCCATAGTAACAATTCGGTTTAAGAAGTCTACATCGTTTTCAAATCGAGCACAGATCGAACGCGCAATGCTTCTACCTTTGCACGCTTTTGGTCAACATTCAAACATTTGAGGATCAATTTTGCAGCAATTTTCTCATCATCACAAATTGACGTGAACCATATGATGAACGCGTTAGTATGAAATATTCAGTGCTTCAGATATCCGTTTTAGCCCAATTCGACGGTCTGATAAAATCGCTGACATGAACTGCATCGATATTTTCGGGGACTGACACAGAAACTGGCCTTCCCGATCGTTATCATCTTCAATGGAAAAATTTACCTCTTTTGAGGCTGGCATTCCAATTTTGGCGTCGCATACGAAGGACATTGATCACCAAGGATATTAAGCAGATCTTCGTAAATCCTAGCTTGCCTCTTAACCCTTTTAAAAACAGGTGCTTGATGATGGCTCGATACTCCATTTTTGATTTCACAATTCGGTGGACATCTTTTTATTTAATTTATTGCGTGACTCTGGTTTACTTTTTGACGTCAAACTTTACACTGACACTTCTAATAAGTTATTGTTCGTTGCTATGGTAACGCAATATTTTGTTTATGCAAGGAACTGGTCTAGGCTAACTAGATATCAATACATCCTCGTACACCCAATCCTGGAACCCCTGTATATAAATTACATTTGTTACTGTATCCCTTGTAAATTTTGTAATATACTTAGTTACCTAGATAATTGTAAAGTGTAACTTCTAGATTAATAAATTTTGAACTTATGTACAATTTTCTAATGTAAAGCAAATTAATATCAATTTAAAGTTTCCACCAAAATTTTTTCTAGTGCGCATGTGGGGAAATCCCGTGCGCGGGTCGTATTTTAATCATATTCATATATAGGTAGTTCGAGTATTGAATTTGTGTACATCGAAAATAAAATACTGAAAAACTCGTAGACGTTTCATTTATTAATTTTATCTTAGGAACTTATAAGTGTAATGAGTAACGTATTAAAAAATAGGTGTAATAATAATAATATTAAGTTTAGAAACATATTTGTAAAGTAGGTACAATTTAAAAATAGAGTTATTTATTTATGGTGCAATTATTATACATATTAACAGTGACATTACTTGAATCCTTAGTATGGTGTAATTCCTGGAGTATTTTGAACATTAATAACATCATTAGATGCTTCCAGAAAGAAACATTAGATATTTGAGCGATTGGCTCTTTATTCGCTGGACAAGAAGAAGAGCAAAGTAGCCTGTTCAACCGATATCAGTCGTGAAGTTGGAGGATTAGGGCTAGAGTTCGACAACATCGATTGCTGCATCTGGATTTCTTTTATAGAAGTATCGATGCTTGTGCTCGGCTACAGGTAAAACTTTCACCCCTCCATGCCTCTTAATGGTTATTAAATCCCCCTTGATTAGCTAGTTCCGTTACACTGCTTCTACGGAAACAATGGCCAGTCAACATCTGCATTTGGTAATTTTAAGAAACTTTTTGCAATAATTTTTAGGCATTTGACCGATTTTATTTATACCTATCCAGGAAATTTATGCAATAACCATATCTATATGTCATAGAAGACCTATCATTTTTGTATTTGGACGCACATTTACATATTTTTTTATTAAACTAATCCATAATGAATTGGTAATTGCAAACTGTCGAGTAATATTATTTTGGTTTGGAATGTTAATCAGAATAACATTGTCTTTCAAAACGACATCTTTCGTTGTCATTTTGGTAATTCATCTCTTCTCAAAGCACCATTGTAATCAACAATGAGTACCACCTAGAAAAGAAATGGATGGTATAAAATGGGGAAAAAGCTTATGAAGATAAGGAAAATTATATTTAAAATGCAAATTCTATAGCTATACTTTAATTGTAGTACATATTGTCATCCTTGAGTTCGATAAAATTGTTAATATTGTCAATGTCTATGATTTGGGACTTCTTTGGTTCATAGCCTTTTAGGCAGTTTTTTAAAATGCTGTTAATTTACAGAAATTGGCAAATGTTGACATTGTTGTATACATTTATGCAGAGTTTGCAACATGAAATACTTCGACCATAATGACGAAGCCTTGTATTTTTGTAAGCAAACTGAAGTAAGTAACATAATGTTTTCAGATATTATCAATACATTATTCTCTTTTTATGCATTTGGAAAAATTTGAAACTCCTTTTCGTAAATTAATCGCGACTTTTTGGGGCAAAGTGCATAATGTGACTCTCCGGCCAAAGCTCGCAATTCAGGTGGAGTACTTGAAGCAAACTTTGATTCACTCCATTATAAGCAAAAGAAACAGAATGGAATTAAAGGAAAACATGATTCTGAATTAACTTTAAGAAGTAGAAAATGCATATATGTTTTAAAACTTTAAATTTTGAACCGTCAAAATTCAATTTTACAAAACATTCATTCCAACTAAAAATATAAATATATAAAATCCTATTTTGAAAATTTCGATAAAACTATGAAAATATTTGTTTAAAAATAAAGGCAAAATTGAAAAAAATAGTATATGAAATTCGTAACAATACCCTAAATATAATTCATAATATACTATTAATAATTTTAAGAAACAAATTTAAATAGGCGCGATGTTCATAAATCACTTTCGATTAAGATTACAAGCCTGAACTTACTGTACATATAGGTTATTTTTTACAAACTATTTTTGTAACTATTGTAAGATGAATCGTAAATTCTTTAATATTAATTAAGTTGACAATTATGTTGTACGTTCTTAGTAATCGTTATATTATTGTATATGATGTCATACAGTTTCCAAAATTGGTGCCAAGCACGTACTGTTGATATAAACAGTAATACGGTCACAATGATACGGTGTTAAGAACAGATTGATTCATTATTAATTGAAATTTGAAATATGTCCCTTCATTATTACATTGAATAACATGATGGGCACTATGGGAACAGCTGGTTCTTTGTGCTAAGTAGGTACAGAAAAAAGTGGTTTTAAACAAAGATAAAATCCACATTCGTCATTTGTGATATATAATTTCGGTAGAATTACGAAATTGAATATTTTATCTAAATAATTCTAATGGTCTACGAAATAAGTTTTAGTGAGAACGATTAAAAATAAACAACAAAACAAGATAATGTGTAATTTTCTTAATTAAATATATAAATTTGAAGTAGGAAATTTTTGTTGCTTAATTGATAAGTAATAAAATATAATCTACATAATAATGTGAGGAAAAATACATATTAGACAACGGTATAAGTACCAATATTTCCAAATCTGCGGGGAGTAATTTAATTTATTTACAACTTCCTATGACTAATATGAATCTACAGATTGACTCATTCATTTATAAATTTTAGTGTTATTTTTTAAATAGAAACGTCAATAACGTGATAATAGATGTGCATACGTAGTTATTAATTAAGATTTTGAACTTATGTGTTACGTCAAAAAAATCTTATTTTCAAATGTTAACGAACTAGTCGAAATTTTGCTTGATAATATTATTCGTAAATACGGTGAAAATGAAATCCTTAGTTCCACACACGAAAACATACTGCACGCAGATCCAATCCAATGGTGCATAATAATTTTTGATCAAACCCTCATAATAAGTCAAATTTTTCACGTCTTAAACGTACTGGTACTATATTTATATTTCGAATACCAAAAATGATATCGATAATCGAAAATCGTGTGATACGGTCGCTGTCGTAGGTCCGATGAAACAATTGGCCCTCTGACAAAATTTGAATATCAAACAGATACTAGTAGGTACTAGTCAAGAAAGCAGAAGAAAGAAATAGTACAGAAATAAACGGAATGATTGTATTTAATTGAGATCGCAAATAACATAATCATGTGTTGCAGTTTTCATCTACTTATTAAATAAAAATTGTATTAAAAATGTGACTAAATTGACAAAAAAAAGTACTAGAAGAAAGTATGAAAAAAGTCTTATCTCTTGTTGTGGAATATTTGCTTTGTCATCAGAGCCACTTTATTTATTAGAACGCATCTACTGAACACCGTCTGTAGTTTTCTCACAAGGTTATGTTGAGGTTTTAAAACCAAAATATCAAGAACATCTTCGGGCTGAACCGTATCGAACTCCAATTGTTAACGAACTTCGACCGAGGAAGCCTCATACAGAGAAGAAGGTGTCATATAGTAAGTCTTCCACTACTCTATTTTAAACACTAGAGCCCAAACCAATGGAATATGCACATCAACCACACCAAATGTCGAGGCAAAAACATTCTCCCTCAGAAGAATTAGAAACCCTCCCAGCTTAACAATCAACAACAATACTATTGCTTGGGAATCCCCCGATGCCGCCGTCAAGTGGAGTGCTCGCCCGACACTCGACTTACCTGGAAACTTCATATTAACTACAAAATTAAACCAAAGATACGTGCGATTAGCTCAAGACCTTACTCATTTATTAGGAAGTCATCTCTTAAGCCCAAATGCACCATTTTGATGTATAAATCTCTAATACGACCCGTTGGTGCTATACGCATCAACAATCTGGAGCAACACAGCAAGTCAAACATAGAAAAAAAATCCAAAAGACTACAGAACAAAATTCTCTGCATTTGCAGTGAATGCTCCTTGGATTCGTTCGAGAATAAACAACTACATTACGAACTAGACATACCTACAATCCAAAGTTACATCGCCGCGAGTGCCAAAAATTCTTTGAAAACATACACAAATGTGAAGGTGTAATTCTATACAACTTAGGCAGAAAAAAAACACACACCAAGACTCAAGCAAAAATTACCACAAGATTTATACCTAACTGAACTCAAGAATCGATTAGTTAATATAACAATTAGTGCTAACATACTTGTAGGGATACAACCTACCTCATAAGCTATAAAAAGAATGTATATGTGTTAGCTTACTTACTATTATTATCAGCACTGCCATGTATAACATGTAACTGATTGTTGAGCAGGACCCAAATAAATGATTAAAAAAAAAATACCATAATTTCCCAAAATTGACGTACCTATAGTTATGGCACAAAGTAAATAATAAATCAAAATTTATTGAAGTACAAATACTATTAATATTGCCTGCGGGTACAATCAACTTATAATATTTATCCAACACCTCTTTATTATCAGTCATAAGGATAATGTTTTTCATTGAATTATGGTTTATGAATTAATTATTTGAATTGTTTTTTATAATTCAACAGTTCACAGAAAATTGAATACATAAAATTACAATTACCTAAATATATGAAACAGGAATCTCACACAGAAATCCATTTGTTGATGTTACGTTAACAATTATGATAAAAGATATAACATTATTTGCTTCATTTTGCCACTTCAATGATGTTTCCCACATTCATTCAATTTTTCTTCTCAGTATTCACAATAACGGTGGCTTCTGTTCCCAAATTTTGCTGTCGTTTTGCTCACAAAATGTGGGCTTCTTCAGAAACGACTTAAATTCAGAGAATGATGTCATAATTGAAGTAAATACACACAACATATGATCAAAATTCACTGAAAGCTTGCCATAAGAGGTTAATAAATACATAAATGCCTAAATCAGAAACAGTTTACCAGCTGATGAACAAACAATTACACTACCATTCGACCTACCTTCATCATCAAATATTTTTTATTAGATCTTTTAAGAGAAACTGTTGAACATGCTTTCTTTCCAAGAACTTTTGATTTCTTGGACTTGTATTTTTTCAAAAAAGCGATTAACTTACTATATTGTTAAAATTAAATTTAAACTCCTGCTGGATGTTAATGTTTATATTTTCTCTCAAACTTGTGGGGCCCTTATGTAGTAGTAGTGGTAGAAAGGTCAAATTATGATTCCATGTACTTTAAATGCCACGTTTCCAGGTCAGTTGGCCTGATCTTTTAAATCTTTAATGAGTTAAAAACGTAAAAAATTAGTATAAGAAGAATTACACAACCTGGACAATTTGCAACACAAATCAAGTTTTGTGGTCGAATAGCCCATCTGTTATTACCCTCAGACCTCAATTTTCCTGTAAAATTTCATCTGTATCTATAACAAGTTTTACAATGTTGTCTACAGTTAATGACTGCAAGCCATTTCTTATCAAAATCCTAAATCTGCTAACCAAAATACCAAACAATTTTCAACAATACGCTGCTCTCGCTGACGATAATTATTTTTTTTCTTTTGTAAGAGATGTACTATTATGAGGTTTAGTTAAGTAAATTTTCAGTGGAAATGCATCATCAGCGACAAAACAATTTCAGCCTGAAACATGACATTTCTAATGATGTGTATAAAGAACAGTTTTGAAAAACATATCTGTCTGATACGATCCCATTGCAACCAACATCGACAAATGCAAAACAGTAGTTGTGGTCTTCAACGGCTATAAGAACAACGCTGTTATATTGTGGTTAAAAATTCGATTTACACAACCGTCGATGACTCAACAGCACATAGGAAAGTTTCATCTTTCTAGAAAACCTTGAGCAATTTTCCATTTTCCGTAGTTCCTGGGATTTCTGAAAATGAAATTGAGTGTTACAGTACTGCTGGTGTACTTGATGATAGAAGACTAAACACTACCGCTATTTATTTATTTATTTATTCGTATGATACATTTAAATATTGTATTGTGATGTAAGTGTTATGTATGGTGCCCCGGAAGATTAGTATAAACATGTATAGTGTGGTGACGAAACAAGTGGCTGACATTGTGAATTGATTTGTTTTGGGAAAGTATCTGCTTCAAGGTTTAGGAAAACCACTAAAACCTAAACATGCCAACCCTCACTCATCTTGAGTATTTATATGTAATAATATTATTAGTGTTTAAACATTATGATAAATAACATAAAATATAACCTTGATCATTGCATGACTTCATATAATGGACCGGTCTAAGCGCCAGTCACGACAATAACGAAAAAATAAAATTAATTGAACTAACTAATAACTGTAATTTTTTTTACTTCCATGATTATCAACCTAGTCAAGACAGACAGGATGACAACTCTGAAGGAATGAAGGAACTGCCTTGACTCAAATGTCTTAGGATGACACAAAATAATGACTTTACAAATCAATTGTCATGCTAGTGATACTCTATGAGCACCCACAGGTCACCAAACAGTCTACCCACGCATTTCCTCATCTGTAAAAGAAAAGACGTTTCAAGATTTGTCTGTCGGGGTTAGGAGGTTCATAAAATGAGCGAAACTGTTTCAACTGCTTTACATGGCACTTACAATATGAAAATGAATTACAAACAACAGTGAATCGAAACCGCAATTATGACATTAACTCAAAAGCATAGCGTGACTACTTCACCGTTTTCAGTTCTTCGCCAACGCCAAGTACTTACGGATTACCCTGAAACATCGTCAAGCTCTAATTATCATCCGTCTTCTAATAAAAATCCCCATCCATTTTTATTATGTTCGATCAGGGATTAGGTAGGTAACAATATTTTAGAGCAGTCTCTTTAAAATCCAGCATCAGAAAGAAATAGTCCACAAAAATAGTGTTTTAGAAATTTTGGAATTTGTTTTTTGTAAATTTGTAGATGTATGTCAAAAAAGTGTTGAAGTAGTCCCAACAAATTTTCTAATTTACCATACTTATTTTGTATAAGAGCGCTAATTTTTAAATTTTCCAAATTACTAAAACTCATTTTTTAAATCAATTTCTTTTTACTGTTTCTAATGTGGGTTATAATTTTCTATCGATTTGCACTAATTACTAACATCTACAGTTATGGAGATGTTTGTACATTCAATTAAATAACAAAATTATTTTAATCCAGCAAGTTTAATCTAGTCGGCTTTGTCAATTAAATAAAAAAACATAAACAGGAGTGCATTAAAACCAACAAAATTTAAAGAATTAATTTAACAAGTGTTCAAAATTTTGGTAATTTTTTTGTAATATCTTGCGTATAATGTTAGAAAATACGGTGTTTATTCTGTTTTTCATTGTTTCTTGAGTAGTAAAATTTTCTTGAAATACATAATATTTTAATAACCCCCCGTAAAGAAATACGCGACTGTAAGATCCACATTCACTGATTTGTTTGGTGATAGCACTTTGATTTTTTAACTACAGTCTGCATTGCCATAAATTCTGCCCCTTCTGTTCTGACAGTTTTTCTTTAAACAACTGTCTATTTAAACACTTGTGACTTAGATCTAAAAATTGATGTGTTGCTATAAACCAAACTTTTTTTTTAAATATGCAGCTTTTCCAATAGAAATGAGTACAGTACTCAACATTTTATCACAGAAATTTTATACAAAAGCACTAGAAACCGAGGCCAGAGTAATGGCGAACCCTGTATAAGCTAATTTAAAATCACGCTGAGAAAATATATTAATGTTTTCACAATTAAGCGTTATTTCTAGCTTTATTCGAGCCAATAGTTGCGCATCTCTCAATTGAGTATCAGAACGCTGAATTGCAGGTATTACGAAAGTTAACTGAGTTTCAAATTGTTCAGGAGTTAAACCAAGATACAGTCTATATTCCTCCAAGGATCCTCTGTTGATAGTTCCTTTAAAAACAAGGCAGATGAGTTTTGCTGTTCTTTCTACTAATCCATTTTATAAACCATAACATTTTTCTTTTCTTCCATTATACACAGAAACATTTATTAGCAATGAATTTTAACCGTGAAATACATACAAAAGTCAACTCTTCTCCACAAAGCTGCTACTAGTAAATACTAGTAAATAAGAGGAAGAATATCAAAGCAATTACTAATTTGTTTTGTTATGAACAAGTGAAATAGGCAGAAAATAAAAAAAGTTCTCCCAGAAAGAGAAAGAAATTATTACTGTGCAACCTAAAAACATTTCGTTGACAAATATATGTTTACAAAGTAGTGTAGTCATCAGTCTTCATTTAACTATATAATTAAAATTAAATTTAGGAAGGACCTACATTATAAATGACTCCAAATTACACAAAGTAATGTTTTTAGGGATGGTATGCGGTGGAAAATTGCTCTACGACACGTTATTTATTTTTGTTTTGTCATGTAATATAATGTTGTAAGAAACCCTGTGCAAACCACCCACAACGCACCCGCATGACGCAGCAAGTACAGAGCAACCCCGTACAAATACCTACCAGCAGAAGGCAACCCGTGTCGCTCACGAATGCAGTCGTATGCATGGCTATCGCTGTGAGAATTTAATAAGTCTAGGTTTTAAAACAAAGGTACAGCAGGTGAGTATGTACGCCGATTAATTGTTAGTAGTTTTTTGTTTTTAAATACGTCCCTACAGCTTTCTATGTTGTTCATGCCATTAAGAGCTCTAATTACCTTCAAAGATTGCATCCATACCAGTATCCCAAAAGTACCGACCGAGTGGAAAAGGGCGTAATATGTTGCCAAGGCGCAATGATAAGTAGCTATTTTCTTTATTCTTCTTATTGCAATAATGGCAGTTACAAGTTTCGGAGCTATTGCTTTGATGTGTGTTCCAACCAATTTATTCGTGGGTCTGAGTCATGCCCAGAAACTTGACGGTATAGTTGCTAAAGGTTTTTGACGAAATCTCCATACATTGCGTTTTTATTGAGTACTAAGCGGTTGGTGTTGAACCAGTCAGTGCTCATCTTAAGTACTTTATTACGTTTTTGATTGTTTCTTTTTGTTTATCTCTTCCGCTTACTAAAAATGATGTATCGTCAGCATACAGCAAACACGTTTAATTAGTTTGCTGTAGTAGATCATTAATGAAGATTAAGAACAGGATGGGGCAAAGAATCGATCCTTGAGGTACTCCTGACTTCACTTTTATTTTATCCGAAACACCTCTACTCCAACAGACTACGTGATATCATCTATCAGGTAAGTAGCTTTTAAGTAGATTGACATTTAAAAACAAATATATTGTATAAATACTAAACTATCTATAATTATGCGGAATTACTCCATTTTCTATTGTTATTGTTAGATTAAATTAATTCTATAGTGAATTTTTCATTTGTTATTAATTGATGGATTTTAGAAAAAAATTGATATTGAATTATAAATACGATATAATACGGTTATGCAATATAATACATAATTCATTTGGCTATTGAAATTATTTCATTCAGAACGTGTTGTTTTTCCAATTACATAAATAAAACAATATTTCAATAGCAAGTTAACCATTTTAGTGTTACAATAATGAAGACAATACAGCTATTAATAGTACAAACAAACAATATGTGATTCATACCGGATAATTAGAAACAAATTCAATAACTGTATAAGTTATTGATTCAAGATAGTTGATTTAAACAAAGTTAATATGTTAATTGATTTTTTTAAGATAAACTGATATAAATGTGTTCATATAGTTACTATTTTCTATTTCTTTATATATTATATTTTTTAGCTTACTTCTGAAATGTATTACACTAAAACGGCTTAATTTACACAATTACGTGTTCAACAAAGGGCAAAATAATGCGTTTTACGATGTGTCACTTAATTGATGTATGTAATTTGTTTTAATTGAATTGTAATGATTTGCCGTTTTTATTTCAGGGACGTACAATAATAAAGCATGAAATGTAAATTTTATGAATTAGTAATTATAATTTGATCTTCAAGAAGGGAATACTTTAGTAAAATTTTAATATTATTTTTACTATTATTACTATCCAAAATACTGACTTGCTTTTAGTATTTTGCATTCTCGTACGTCCTTGTATAAATGGTTCAGTACTTACAAATTCCTATCAGTTACAAATAATTACTTCTATAAATTATTATAAATACGGTGGTTTAAAAATCACTACAAAATGATGGAAACCAATTTTCAATGAAATTTGATTAAATTAAACACAAAGGAAAATTATTTTCAAGCAATTTAATAAATCTTATCTTTCTCTTCTAGAAATAATTCCTACCATCCCGAGAGTATATAGTCTACCGAACAAAAGAAAAGGTTTATTGATGAGAAATTACCTTTCAACTCTTCTATCAGAAATTTAATTATCCAATGTCTCAGATTTTTAAGAACTCTCTTGCTTACATCCTTTTTCATTCTACAAAAGATATATAGATCATTAATTCTCTTTACAACTTAAGGTTTACTATGGAATGCAATACCATCATCTGACACTGTCAGTTCTGCTGACGATGGTAGCTTAACTATCGAAATACGTGTTCGAGTATAGTATTTTTGTGTACATTTTTTTTGTTACAGATAGACGCTGCAGTTTATAGTTCCATTCCTTTGATCAGGATAGTATTTCAAGAATTAAGGAAAATTATAACTCTTTATTATTCTTTAATGTCCACAGAAAACTTAACAGCACCGACTATAGCATTCCGTATAATTATTTTCATTATAAATGAAAAAAAAACTTAGTCTGTGTTCAAGAAGTTTTTAAATTACTACTTTCACCATGTGACTATAATGAATAATTGGAAACATTTTTTTATGTATGTAGAAGTAATGAATGGTGTCTCATTCTACATCATAGACAAGCTATTTTAAGAAATACGAACATAAACACTACGTTCAAAATATTTCATCACTTCATCACATCTCCAAGCCAAATATCTATTTTTGTTTTGCCATAATTAGGAATTATCTTATAAATTATGAAAATACTTTAAGTCTTACATTATTAATATATTAGGCAAATCTAATAACATTAGTTCATTCATAATCAACAATAAATATAATAAATATAATATAATTTAATATAAATTAATCTGGGGTATATTTGCTAATTTGTGATACTTTTAAAACCCAATATATTAGAAATGAAGGAGAGTTTCAAACTAAGATTCAAATGAACATCTTCAAACGCCAACAATAATTCGCTAGTTAACTCAAAACCACATTTATAGTACAGGCTATAAGCATTGAGTAAAAGTAACTTTATAATCAATGCTATATATTAACGTTATTTCTAACCACAAAATTTTTTTATTAAGTAATAGTATATTATACAATAAGCCGAAGACGATTTCCTAATACGTTGCAAGAATGAAAAATTGTGAAAAAGTAATAAACCTTAGTATTTTTCTTTCTATACAGATATGTTTTAACATTACCATGAAAGATTAATAATTAATTATGTAAACATGCGTGTGTTAAATTTTTTTTCCATGACCATATATGTACCATGAAACCTTAAAACCTTAAAACTAGGATTCACCTGTAACGATATTTTGTATAAAACACACTGGTTGTTATAAAATGACACGTCATAACATGGTCGCTAAGCAATACTATAACAATTAATTTTAACAATGTAATTTTACACTGAATTAAGTTTTTCTTTATTAAAGTTATAGTCGTGGGAAAATAATGTACACAACTTGCATTGTCTAAGTGAATGTTTCCGTATAGATTTTAGGTAACCAACATAACATTGGAGCACGATTAACACAATATGACCCCACCAACGTGGGGCTCAATGAAAATTAAACCAGTAGGGTATTTGACTATTTGTGGATAAAATCAAAAAGTTAAGGACATAGCGACAAAGATGAGCAAAGTTTGTGGTGATGAGAAAGTAGTAAAATCGCAAGGTCACATGACAATGGATTCGATGCATTTAGAGATAATGCAAGAGCAACGTGAGAAAACTAAACAGCAAAATAAACAACTTAAATTAACTTTAAGAGAAGAAATTTGCGAAGTCAGGGCACAAGCAGGTAAAATGGAAAACCAATTAGAGCAAAACATTGACAGCGCGATTAGGTTATAATAGAAAAATTAAAGATTTTGATTTATCGATTGAAGCAAAACTATGGAACTTACAAAGCGTGTTCCGTTTAAATAAAATATAATAATAATTTGCAAGTAAAAACAAGACAGTCAGAAATTGAAGAAATGAGGCTGAGGCTGAGGATGAAGCAAGAACCTTTAACCCACAATTTAGAAATTCTTTGGAACATATTTGGTTTTAGGTGAATGAAATTCAACTTTTGGAACCACAAATACCCGAAGAAGAATTGGTGTTGGCAAGAGTTAATATATTTGACAGCAACAGGATTGGAAGCTATTACATAATTACTAAAATTGTAAATTATCTACAAAAGAAATAAGAAGAGACAACCAAGAGTCAACAAAATGGCAGAGAAAAAGAGTTTTCGAACAATACAAGAACAAATGAGCACTGGCATGTAAGAGCAGTATTGTTTCGGTTGTTATTTGTTTATTTAATGTTTTGGTTTAAGTTATTTTTGGTATTATGTTAATATTTTGGTTTGATCGTTGTTGTTCTGTGTTTTTACTTTGCTATAAATTAATTGTTTCAACTCTGAAATTTAGATTAATCTTCAAGGAAATTGGATTATTGATTGTTATTAACTCATCTTCGTTTGTACGTTAAATTCTTTTGCGTAATTTTTTGTTCAAATATCAAAGTTAATTTTAATTGTCGGCAACTTGGCATCGCGGTACTATTTAAAAAGATGTTTATAAGGATTTACAAACTGTAAAGAGTACCGATGATCTGTCATCAGTATCAACAATAAACTTGACCTTTGGTTATCTGCTATAACTTCATTTTGCTTTTACGTTTTCTAATGATAGATCCGTATTACTGGTGCAAGTTTATGAAAATTTGAAGAAAAATTGTAAATATGTAATTTCAGACCATATACCTCCATCATATTTAACCCTTATTACTTGTTTTAGTTATTAGACATGTTAGCAGGAACAACTAATCCGACGTTGGAGGTAATACAAACCCTGGTTCTCGTGTTTAAATCTTGGGTTTTATCTGATTTGAATAAACTTACTTGTTGAAACAGTGAAGTGTTTTGTTACATGGGATGTATGTATAATTGTAAATTAGTGTGTTTATTACGGTGTTCTATAGATAATTATCATTAGGTTAGGTAGTTATTTGGGACATTAATATCCAATAAAGCTTCTTAATTGCTTGGTGGTAGATTGTGGAAAAGTAGCTGCAGGGGAAGTTTTTCAGGTAAAAAATTAAATGGAGAAAAATAAAATTGTAATTTCCTAATAATTCACAAGATAGTCAACTTTAGAAACCAAGGAGAAAATCCAACAATAATGTAATTGCACTTTGTAAACTGTTACCATCCAAGAAAATCGTTTATATGGAACAACAAAACTACAGTATAAATAAATTCACTAAACAATACTAAAACACCGTAAACACTTCAAAAAATTGAAAAACCCAGCGAGCAACTACGTATCTTCATACGGTAACCAGGGTTTGTTTTACCTTCAACGTCGGATCAGCTGTTCCTGCGCATATACCTCTTGTAAATCATGTGCTTGCTTGAATATGAAATTTATTATGTGGTTTACATGGTTTTTTCATTTTTTAGACTAAGACAATATGGTTTTATATTTGTATTCTTTAGAAACATTTGAGAAACGCTTTGTAGTTCTATGTACCTAAAGGCGCTTCTTGCTGTTATTGTTAATATCATTAATTTGACCATTTTACTAAAAAAGATTAGCACTGATCAATTTCAAAATATGTTGTAATTAAGAATAAATTATTTAAAATTGGTAGCAAAATCAATTAATAACATTTTTAAAAGTTGTTCTATATTTATTTTTTTTAACTTTTTAAAACTCAAACTAGCCTGGAGGTAAAAAGGTATTCTATTCATTGTAGCGTAAATTATAAATGTATAATATTTTTTAGAAGGTAATAATGGAACTAAAAAAATTATTAAAGTAACTGTTTTAAATAACTACCAAAATATATAAATATGTGTAATTGAATACTTGACTGCTTCCGGAAAGTATGAACAGGGTCCATGAAGAAGCCCATCCACATCTAAAAATACTCAATAATAAAAAAACAGGGGAATAAACAAAAAGTTTGCATGTATTATAAAAAATTATATTGGAAATGTTAATACTGTATTCTATTTGAATGTTCATTATTCTATTAAATTTTACAAACAGAAAACTATTTTTGTGTTAGAGATTTAATCCAGAATCGCACGATTGCAAAATAATATAAGTAATAATTTAGCCACAAAACTATAACTTTATTAAAATTTAAATTAATGCTAAGAAAACACATTCTTTCGATACACAATTTCAATAATAAAACATTTTCGCGTATTCTAGTTTTTTTTGATAAATACTTCTTACGTTACGAGAAAAAAATATGATTAAAACTTATTAATGAAAAATGTCCTGTTTTTAATAATTGGTTATTTTGACAGGGTTCTTCGTATCCAGAAAACATTTTTGTTCTTAAAAAGGCCTACAAATATTTCGTGCTTTATATGATTACGTCAAAAAAATGTAGAATAGAAGAATGTACTTTTTGATCAATCGAACTTGTGGCTATTGGTATTTATATAGGTAACTTTCAAGCAGATTTTTTTTCATCATTCATATGAAATATCAAGTTTGCTAAGGCAAAAGGTCACTTTTTACTGGGACCATACGCTGAGACAAACTTTACATTAAAGTAATTCAAAATTGCATTTAAAAGTGTGTTTCAATTTATTAATATTAGAAAAAATAACAGTAAACATTGAAAAGTTTGATTTTGTTAAATGATAATTTTATTGAAAATTGAATTGAACCACATGGTTGAATTGAACTGCTACTTCTATTTAATTTTTCACATAGTGTTTTTCAAAAGATTTTTAACAAAAAAAGCAACTTTTAATGGTTTCCGTAGTCTACATTCAATTTTAACGAATTTAATTTTTCAACATTAAGATTATATTAATTTTGTTCGCCGCAGTTTCTACGGACCATTTCTCATAGGAAGGAAATTTGAAAAGAAACTCTACTTAAGTTTTGTTACGATGTTTGAAAAACTCATTTATTTCAGCACAGCCCGATGAAGCATTGACTACTCAATGCGAAACGTTGCAACAAAACTGAAGTATAGTTTCTTTTCAAATTTCCTTCGTATAAGAAAGGGTCCGTAGAAAACTGCGGCGAACAAAATAAATATTAACATAAAAAGGAAGACCATCTCACCAAATTAA
The DNA here is from genome assembly GCA_030710515.1 of Abscondita cerata. Classification (NCBI taxonomy): domain Eukaryota; kingdom Metazoa; phylum Arthropoda; class Insecta; order Coleoptera; family Lampyridae; genus Abscondita; species Abscondita cerata. Next base: position 262,214 of record JALBCR010001122.1, on the reverse strand, counting down.
GATTATATTTTTTAATTAATAAATGCAGCTCTTTAACTATAGCAATGAAAACTTGAACTTTTGTTTATAATATCAATTAGATGGTTTTGGTTTTACTATCAAGAACAAAGTCATGTATGCCAAATTTCTAAAAAATTAATCGTCGTTTTGTTGTGCTTACAGTGAGACATTTTTTATTTACTTTGGTGAGTTGATACATAAGTAACTATTTCTAAACTTTTAAGTAACCGCTAACAACAAACATTAAGATTAGAAAGGGTTCTAGTATTATAGTACAGGATACTATCCTTGTTGAAAGTTTCAAGTAGGTACACCCGATGTTTTATTTAATTATTTATTTAAAACGGTTTCTACCCCATAAGGACCCCTATTCTGATTGTGGGGAATCATTTTCTCGTGGGAAAAACGAAAATTCTCTTTAAAACATAAAGTTAGTTTTTCACCTTCCATTCCTTCAACGTTTTGAGAAATTATTTTCTATTGGTCGTAGTAGGAGAAAATGAAATTGACGTGACACTTTCCGTATATAAAGTTTACCTATTTTATTATTATATTGTTCATTAGAAATTCATAATGGAACTAGATGAAATCTACATATAGTAATCAAGATTTGCAAGATGCAAAGCTCCTAAACGCCAAGTACAGCAAATGGAATAGGCACTCTTTTACTTTGACAGAAAAAATTTTTTTTAATTTCGTTCAAGGGATGTTGGAATTTGTAGGCAACATTTAGGTTATAATCATAGATTTTTGTAAAGAGAATGATTTTTGTATGTCATGGGTATTAACCAGTACCTATTCAAAAGCATCCAAAGCGAAAAGTACTCACTTGTTAACTACTAAGTCATTGCAATTGCAAACGTGCAATATTTTTTTCCATCACTTATTGACTTATTCACCTGATTTGTGTCAGTCAGTCAAGCGGCAACAGAGTATAATTTCTCCCGTGAAATTCAAACTCGACTCATATTCACTTGCATTTAAGAATACCGATTTTCTGAAGGAGAAAGTGAAACGAATTTTAAGTGAATTATATTTTCTCCTGAAAATGTTCATTCTCCTGTTGTCAGAATAGGGGTCCATAAGGTGTTATTTTCAAGTAACATTATTCATTTCAACTAGAATAATTATTGAGTAAAATAGAATTAGGTAGGAACAGTACTTCTGACTTATCAGCAAATAGAGACATTAAAATCACAAACAACATTTTTGTATCTGCTTTTAAATTCAATACAAAAATTTACTTAAAGTATTGTTAATTTTAAATGATGTCTAACTTAAGGTCTACTTTCAAAACGCTTCGGAGATGAACTTTTTATTGACTCTGGGTATACTTTCAATTATGCGAAATGGATTTATCCTAATTGAACTATTATGTTAACAGGGACCCCTATTCTTGAACTGTGGGAATTATTTTCTTGTGAGAAAACGAAAATTATCTTGAAAACATAAAGTTGGATTCTTGAAAATTTTCACCTCCCATTTATTCAACGTCGTGAGAAATTATTTTCTATTGATCGTAGTAGGAGAAAATGAAATTGACGTGATACTTTTCCGTATGTCAAGTTTACTTATTTTATTATTATATTGTTCATAAGACATTCATAATGGATTTCGACAAAATCTACATGGTAAAATAAAGCAGTACCTATTCAAAAACAATTCAAAGTGAATTAACTACTAATTCATGTACCTAGTTAAAATTCATATTTTACAGGAACTAACTCAAGTTCTCACTTTTGCATTTAATAAGCATTAATTTAAGTTAAGTTAAATTGCTAAAATACATAACATCTAAAAATCTTACAAAACGTGTAAAATTTTTTTCCATCACTTATAGTCAATTCACCTGATTTGTGCCAGTCAATTGACAGTGTAACAACAAACATTAAAATGACAAGTGATACCTACATCTATTTTGATTGGTTAAAGCAACTTGCAACAAGCGGCAACAGGGTATAATTTCTCCAGTGAAATTCAAACTCGACTCATATTCACTTGCATTTAAGAATACGAGTTTTCTGAACTAAGAGAAAGTAAAGGAATTTCAGGTGAAGTGATTTTATTATTTCTCCTGAAAAATTTCATTCTCCTGTTGCCAAGAAGTCCAGAGCACAAATTGTTCTTAAATTTTGCAAAAGAGATTATTTGACGTTATGTCTTATTCAATTAGATGTATTAACATTATTTATTGTATAAACCACGCATTACAATTACAATTACAAAATATTTAGTTCTGTAAAGTTGTTTGTAGAATTATATAGTACTTACAGTTTATTACACTTACAACAAGATGTTGAATAAACACGTTAGCTAGTTAGCTAAATATTTAGAATTATTTAATAAATAATATTAGAAACGAAATGCACGAACTTTCAATTTGCTATTGTTTCACATATTGGTTGTGCATATACATACATATAACCCAACATTTCAATTTCGTAAATGGTGGTCATCCCTCTTACGCGTTTGCAATAAAATTGCCCACTATTGAAATATGCATATCAAGAATATCGGTCCAGTTGATGGTTACGACTTTTACGCAAATATGAATATCAAAAAGAGGGTTGATAGAAATTTTATATAACCAATACGGTAACGATCGATCAATGTTTGTTATGCAGTGTTGTATTTTTTCAAACACTTTTTTTTTCTAAGCGTGACCTCATCAGTTTTTAACCCGTTGCTTTGATTGAAGTATATGATTAACGTTCATTGTTGCTGGCTACAACCCTATTGGTCGATTCTAACAACCCTCTGCATCCCCTAGTTGTCATGGGCGGCCATTTTATTACAGGTTTCACACAAAGAGAATTATATTTACCTAATAAAACACACAGTGGTCGAATGTATTATATAGCTAATATGTTTAAAGTTTAAGAGAAATTATTCACAAACCCATAACTTAATTTTTAAGGATTAAAATTAAATCAATACTTGCATGAACTGTAAACGTAGTATTGTGGCTTCTGTATTCCATTTCACATACTTTTTATATTTTTGCATTTGTATATATGTACCTATATTACATGATTTTTAGTATTATCAAGTAACTGAAATGTGAGTATTAAGTTTCAATAACATTAATAAATAGCATCACATCCAGACTTAGTTATTACCACTGATTCTTAGTCTACTTTATTAATAAATAAAGATAAAAGAATTTGATCTAGCGTTGCGTATTCCTAGAATTAAAAAAATATCATTTTCAATTTGTGGCATAAGTACCTAGAGAGAAAGTAATCATGCTTTGTAAAAAATGTATGTAGTACGTATGTACTCTGACATAGACCAAATGAATAGAATAGTTTGATTCAAATTTCATATTTAACGTTTTCTAAATGTTTTCAGAGGTACTTTTTTTTCAACTCCTAAAATTAAGGGTATAACACTGAAAAAAATTATTTTTTTCGAAAAACAGCTCTAACGATTTTTCTTAAAATTGCACACGTAGAGTACATTACAATGTTTAGAAAATTTAAACAATGAAACGATTTTTCTCACAATTAATACTTTAGACAATAAATTACCCACTCTATAAATATCATGAACTTTTGGCGAACTTTAATCTCTAAATCCGATTGAACCAATTTGGATTAGTCAAAATCGGCCTAAAAATTTTTTTTTTTAGAAAAATTGGTACGTAGCCAAAAATTATGTTGTTAATAATACGACACTATACAGGTTCTTTTTTTTGGTAAAATAATTGCAAGGTAAATTTTCCTTCAAAGTGTAATTATAAATTGGTACATAGACATTAGTAAAATGTATAGGTAATAAGTGTAGATGCAAAAAGTTAGTACGGGTCACCGTACCATTTATTTTTACTGTAAACACATACATTGGATTAATTCTAACACTAAATTAAATAAACTAGAATTAAAAAAGTTGTTTTATTTTTAATGTTACAGAATAGAATCAACGCATCTAATCATCGTTGCCATTAACTTAACTATTATGTAAGGATACACGATTATTGTTTTTGATATCCTTGTAAACTGCTAAATATTTTAGTTCATTGTCGGCACATCGTACTGGTTTTTGTTAGTAATTTTTTGTATTCAGTTTTATCTGATTAAGTAGATATTCTATGATAAACAAAGAAGAGGAAATATATGTTGAGATTTTTTGGCTTCGTGAACTAATAAATAAAAAGGAACAACTAATTATATACAGTTGACTAGATTCGGTTACTTTTTTTAACCTTCTTTAAAGCTACAAAAATTGTTGTTTACTATACCATACGGAATTATTGTTCTAATATAATGAAATTGTAATTATTTATTAAGATTTTGTGAGGTTATATCATTGTTTTTAAGTATATAAAAACAATGGTTATATTTATCTGTGTGTAATTAGAAGTTATTATTTGTAACATTTGGCGACACGGATAATAGTAAAAAAGTCACTAAAAACCATTTTGTCAATTTCCATTAAGAAAATTGTTCGTTGTTTAGATTGCGAATGAATTTTGTTAAAAAATTCACAACAAATAAAATACACAAATCATACTTCTTACTTGGATGGTTTTTTTACTCGGTTTTAAATATTAATCGATTATTAAAATAATCGTTTCTATTTTATTCTACATTCTAAGTTAAAGTCAAAATGACGTCAATTGCATGTTTGCGTTTTCTTTTTGTTTTTATTGTAGGTTTTACCTAATTTTTGTGTTTAGCTAACATATAATAAGCTTAAACAATCTAAACACTTTATTTTATCAACTAACTATACTTTTGTTTGTCAAGAAGTTAACAGCTTCTGGTCCCTTTTTGTAATGGAAGGTTATCAGGTTAACGGAAAAACAAACCAGTTCTGGTATGTAATTGGCGACGTTTCGCAACCCTGAGTTGTTGTCCTCTTTCTGTCTGTAATAAGTAAATGCAACATGAATAACCAAAAAGTGAATTATTTACTCATAATTAGAGATAAAGTTTATTAATTTCAATAAAACCAACTCATGGTATAGAAAAAACAATCGGATCTGACACTGACCCACAACTCAGGGTTGCGAAAGGTCGCCAATTACATACCAGAACTGATAACCTTCCATTACAAAAAGGTCCAGTAGCTGTTACCTTCTTGGTAAACGAAATCATAGTTCATCATGTAAGGAAGGAAGAAGACCGATTCATATTTATCAACTAAGTTATTATTTCATTCTTTGCTTGTTATAACAATCATAACCAATTGTATTACTTTGGAAAATATTTTTTAAACTTATTATTTTTATTTGTTTAGATACAAATTATACGTTTGTATCTTAAAATATTCTCTATTTGGGTTAATTTCTTTCTTTATATCTATATCTGATGCCCTCTAATTAATAAATATGTTTTAATAATTATGTTTGAACATCGAAAATCCATTTTTTCGTAATTCTATGCTAAACATTGATTACGTTTGGTTTTCCATTGCTGATCGCATTTTTGATTAAAAATACCTTCAAAAATACATAATATTTTTTAACGTAGCAAAAGTTTTGTGGTAATAACATTTATTTAAATTAGTAAACAGTTCACAAGTAGTAAAATTTAATTTTTTTCCGGTGTTTCAATATAGACCTTTCAGCCCCTTCAAATGCAACTATAATATAAAATTATTAAAACAATGACATTAACTAAATATATTCCCAAGACTAAACCAGCCAATAACAAATTTCCAGTTTGGTTTTCCAAAGAAACAATAAATTTAGTTAAAGAAAAATAAATATTCATTGTAAATGGAAAAAGTACCATAATCAATTGATTACTTAAAATTTTAGTCAGTTGCGCCGCAGATCTAAAGTCCTGATTTTTATGCGATTATAAAACCAATAAATAAAAGCTAAAAGCAATATTTCTAACAATCCTATACATTTTTGTAGTTTCATTAGATCTAAAAACCAGCAGTCAAAGATTCTTTCTCTTGTTACATTTAATAATACCACGGCTTTGTATCCTCTTGATATACCAATTTATTCAATGATTCACAGCTCTACAAAAAAATTTTTTGTTGCCCTGGATATCTTAGCAAATTTTGATGTTTTCAAGTGCCCAGATTACGAATTTATTCATGAAATTATTGGATGTGCTCTTGTTTTCATGATTATATTGCATATCTTATATTTTGATCAATTATCGGCTTGATTGCAATAAAAAAAAATTTCCAGCTATGATTAGGGTTCTGCGCACCTTTTTCGCGCATACAAATATCACGTGATCCCCGCGCTTAGGCCCATATCCAGCAGAACAGCTTATCTCAGTTATTCGACATATTGAAGTACTTAGACGTGCATCTGTATAAGTTGCCGTGTGTCACTACTGTAAGTCTTGTGTTGAGTCTTTACGGTTGTGGAGGAAAGGAGAACGTGCTGGATTAGATTATGGTATTCCTATGATCTGGATGGAGCCTAAAAATCATTTCGATGATTGTTACTTTTGCGTAGTAGATGCGAAAGGTTTTAATCGAAACCAAACGTGAAATATCCAGATTTACAGTCTACAAAATGTCCTGTTTTACACAATGAAAATCTTCAGCGGCCTATATACGTTTCAAAAGTAATTCGGATACCCTCAGAAACAATGATGTTGCCAAATTCACAGAAATCTGTACAGTCTACCAGTGGAAGTGAATGGGAGGGTGAAACATCTACGCCAAAGTTATTTTCTCAAAATGAACTCAGTGATTTAATACGTGATCTGAATTTATCAAAAAAGGATCGGAACTGTTAGCTTCAAGATTGAAAGAAAGAAATTTATTAGCACCGATGGTAACAATTACCACATATAGAACACGCGAAAGTAAGTTACTACAATACTTTAGTGAAAATGAGGAACTAGTGTACTGTAATGATGTCGCGAAGCTGCTTCTGGATATGGGCTCAAAGGAATACAAACCTACTGAGTGGCGCCTATTTATTGACAGTTGTAAAAGAAGTTTAAAATGCGTCTTACTGCACAATGGAAATAAATATGCATCAATTCCGATTGCCCATTCTACAAAACTCAAAGAAGAATACGAAAATATAAAATTAGTTTTAGAAAAAATTAATTACTCAGAGCATCAATGGTCGATCTGCGTGGATTTCAAAATGGTTAATTTTTACTCGGTCAACAAAGTGGATACACGAAATACCCTTGCTTCATTTGCATGTGGACAGTAGAGCAAAGCAACTTCATTGGAAACAAGATGTTTGGCCTGTAAGAAATTCTTTAACGGTCGGTAAAGCCAATGTAATCACAGGAGCCGTTGGTAAGCAGAGACAAAATCATACTTCCACCATTACATATCAAGTTAGGGAATGATGAAGCAATTTGTGAAAGCGTTGGACAAGGAAGGAGATTGTTTCAATTACATTTGTAGAAAATTTCCGAAGCTTAGTATGGAAAAGTTGAAAGGTGGAATATTTGATGGTCCTCAAATACGGCAATTGATGAAAGATACAGATTTTATCAAAGCTATGACTATTCCGGAAAGTGAAGCTTGGAAAAGTTTCGTGTTGGTAGTTGAAAATTTCCTAGGTAACCATAAAGCACCAAATTATGAAGAAATTGTGCGAAGTATGCTGACAAACTTTCAGACTCTTGGAGCAAATATGAGTATCAAGTTACACTATCTCCGCAATCATCTGGACAAATTTCCGGATAATCTAGGAAATTATAGTGAGGAACAGGAGAGCGGTTCCACCGGATCTAAAGTGATGGAAGAAAGGTATCAGGGTCGATGGGATAGCCACATGATGGCAGAATTACTGCTGGTCCTTAAAGAGAGATTGTCCGCTGGAAAATTATAAAAGAAAAGCTCTTAAAGGCGTTTTATAGAAATATAACCTGTTTTCGACATTTTTCTTTCCTTTTACTCGATGTAAAATGCCCTTATTTATCAAAACATAACTGACGTTATTAATATATATGTTATTTTGTTTTAAGTTTTCTGATTCTTGTAACGCAAAATAAAAATAAATTTTTTTAAATAAACCAAGAGCAAATCTTACAAAATCATCGATATTTTCATGAATCGTGAGCATAAATATATCCAAAATCGATCTTATATCCTGGGCAACAAAACCACTGTAGACCAGTGATTCAATCAAATTTTACTGCTCGCTTCAATTAGTCAACCTTTAAACTTAGAATTTGTACTTAACAGAAACAAATATTATTCTATTGAACTTACAGAACTTAAATTTTGATGCATTATCCCATATAAACGTTAATAAGGGTCCTGGACCGAACAGCATACCACCAATATTGATAAAAGCTGATCGCTACATCTTTGACATTACCACTATTGTTAATCTATAATTCTTCTCTTACAACCGGAATTTTTCCCTTGTCTGAAAAACTGCGCATGTAACACAATTTTTTAAATATGGTGGACAAATCGAACGTTGTCAAAAAAATTACATTCTTTTACCAGAACAGCATGGTTTATAAAATGTAGATCTGTTAAGGAAACTAATTTGCCAAATACACACTAATTTTATTAGTAAAGCCATCCTAAAATGGTACTCAAGTCGATTCCATTTATATGGACTTTTCTAAAGCTTTCGACAAAATTAATCATGATGTTCTTAAACGAAAATTGTTGAAAAGACAGGTATTAATGGGAATCTTTATCCCTGGTTTATTTCATATGTAGAAAATCGCAGTCAAGCAGTCGTTATAAATGGGTATTATTTTAATTATATACGCATACCATCTGGGGTGCCACAAAGGATCACTTTTACGGGCTTTTACTGTTCAACATTTATTTCGAAAATGATATTAGCAATTGTTTTATTCACAGCAAATTCTTGCTGTATGCAAATGACCTAAAATGTTTTGCGCCATATCTAACACCATAGACTCTTTTCGTCTGCAAGATTATTTAAATTGGCTAACATCCTATGCATAGAAAATTGCCTAACTTTAAACTCAACTAAATGTAACACAATTACATTTAAACAGTAAAGTAATTATGTTCATAGTGATTATAAACTAAATAATCAAACGCTAACTAGAACTTAGTCACATAAAGATTTAGAGTATAGTTTTTTTGACTCCAAAAGCTTTTATTTGAAAGCCATGTGAGATAAAATTACTAATAACGCATTCCCGGTATTTAGGTTTTATATTTCACGCTCTACTAAAAGCTTCCACTCTCTAAAGCTTGAAATCATTAATATTATGCCTATGTATTCAGTCAATTAAATTATGCTTCGTCATTTGGAACCCGTTTTATATAAAATTGTAAATAGTTTATATATGATAACTCTAATTTGTTGTCGTTAATACGATTGAATGTTTTTCTCATAATACTCGTACTTACCAGCTGTTCTCACTACTTACTCTAACAAGAAAAAACATATATCAATATTCACCAACTCCTCGTCTATGTTCTATTTATAATCAAATGTACCAGTTGGAATTGATATATTTAATGCTAGTTACGCATCATTTAGAAAAAATTTTTTAAATAATGTATAGATCTTTCTCTTTTCCTTTTCTTCTCTCTCTTTTTCAACATTTATTCTTTCAGTATTACTAAGTATACTATATTTTTTTATGTTAAATAATGTAATTGTAAATTTTAGGTATATCCTGTAGCCAACTCTTTATTCAAATAAATAAATAAATAAATAAATAAATAAGTTGTATGTTCTTTAATCTTCGAGTATCAATATGCCATACTCATGTTTTTGTTTTTAATATAATATCTACGAACTCGTCATTCCTAGCTTTTACGTAAGTTTTCTTGTTTTTACTTTATTCGACATCTAGTTATCTTAATTATACGTATACATAATCGTATATGTCTATATTTTCAAATTATAAAAACTAAATTACGTTTTAAATTTTGCAGTCCTTTGTTTTCTATCAAACTTTCGGATGTTATAAGTCTAGTTATACTTTGTACATGTGGATTAATTATTTTAGTTACTATATTGATTAATTATTTATGAATAATCAATTTATTATAAATGTCCATGAGCTGTCTTTTATAAATGTTTTGTTTTTGATCAATAAATAGTGGCGAAAACTTCACTAATAAACTGGTGCGAAACGCGTCTTAAAAACTAAATTACGAAAATTTGGATGTAAAAATAACTATCCTTCACCAGAGAATGTTCAAGCACTTCGAATAGTCCTTAGCTTATCTCATTATTAAATAAATAAATAAATAAATAACATATAATAAATAAATAAATTAATTCATAAATAAATAAATAAATACTTCGGATATTATTCCGATTTTATTAGATACATGACGTTATGATTTCAGATCTAAGTTAGTATTACTGTGTTACAATAGTATATGAAAAACAAGTGTCACAACAACTCCAACATTTGTAAGTACGACAAAAGTAGTGTGGCACTTGTTTTTATACTATTGTTTTTATTACTTCAAAATTTAGTTCAACTACTTCAAAAATAAATCATTAATATTTGATCAAGTGTTTTTTTGGTTTAAACTATGTTGGTAGAGTGATCATCCTAATAAGTTAGCAACATCTGTCGAAAGTTGATACTTCAAATTGATGTGTTGAGATTGTTAATCGCCGTTCTGGACAGTTAGTTACAAGCTTTTTCGTCGACCGTACTTTGTAATTTTAATAAAATTATATAATACCTCTTAATAATTCTAGAGAGAGAAGAAATGCTATTGTAACGCACCTTTGAAAACACCGTTTTATGAAATTACCACAAATTTATAAATACTAAATACTATATAACATAACCTAACTTCATCGTTTCTACTTTTTGTGAGCTTTGCCTGGAATAATTATTTACTTTTTTCGTCTTTTATTGCCAACAGTATTTTAGTATAAAGCTCACTAAATTGATGGAGAAATTAAATTACTCAATTTCGATTGTTCTGTCGAAATAAAATAGTTTCATCCACAACAAGAAGGCTCAATTTTTGTGAGAACGGATTGGTGCTTAGTCAATATAATGGTTCACCTACAAAGACAACACCAGAAGTGTTTGACAATGTTTGATATGTCATGGATGTAACTCAAGCACATCTTGTAACAAGTTGAACTTTGTATTATGACTTGTCGCATTATACCAAAGAAAGATATTTATATCCTTACTGTGTGCAAGACGTTTACAAACTTATTGAGATAATTATCCTGCACATATTCAATACTGTCGATGGCTTTGCAACACTTTTATCAGAGACATATTTGCTTAAGACTCCTTATCGATGAAGTTTGGTTTTACCTTTACCGTTCTATCATTTCACAAAATATGTGCATGCAGAGTTTAGAAAAACATTTTGTTAAAGTAGTTCCACTACACCTCAAAAGATCTTGGAATGTTTACTTTTTTATTATGATTATTATTATTACATAAGAATAAAAGCTGAGGACTAAACCTGTGGCAGCCTATATACCTACAGAAAATATAAATAAGTATACACAATAGCATTGACGTTATAAAAATAAATTAACATCAATTCTATCTTTGAAAGCATTAACTGAAGATGATCCTACTGTTTCTTCACATTGGTCATTCCAGGAATGAAACACTCGATTTGTAAGGAATTTGTGTCTTTGAAGGCACTTGAATTGTTCCTTTTTAATTTTATTACATGTCCACGAAGGCGAGAATCGGTGTTCAGAACAAACATTTTACTTAAATTTCCATAATTAAATTTAATTATGCAAAAGGTGAATATGAGGTCTCGCGCAAGCGTCGATCAGAAAAATATAGTAAGTTCGCCGATTTTATAGTTTTGTTTTTTTCTTACAGCCTTTACTTAAAAGAATCTAACGTTTGAACAATGAGTAAATAATATTGAAGAACTGCGGGAGAGAATAGTTTGTAAAATAGATAGAGCTGAACACCCTTAAATGTTATTAAACGTTATCATTGGAATGTTGCGTACAGTACCAAAAATGTTTCAAAAATCACTGTGAACAAATTAAAGATTAAAGATTTATTACACCCGTAGATTAATGTTGATTTGTTATTATTAAAATTTGCTTTGCTACAAATTACGACAGATTTTTTTATTTATACTTTCATGTTGCAGTTGATTGAAGAAAAACGGCAATATGTATGCCTATACTAAAATCAATTTTGTTTACATTAATGTAAGTCATAAATGCGCGGTCGACGGAAGAATATTGTTTGTTAAGTTCTGTTTCATAAATTAACATTAAATTTTCTTTGAATATTAAAATCTACTTAATAAAAACTAACCAAACAAAACCACACTTAATTTTCTTACTTTAAAATTAAAACTGTAAATTATTTGGTTAGACACTAAAATTTATAAAATCCCTAAAACAGTACGGAAAGAGTTTCTATTTCCCTATCGTGTACAATACGCAGACTTTCACGTGCTACTTGTAAAAGTTTTCTTTTAATACGTATTCATCAACTTTCCTTGCACCTTTATTAACTATCCATTCAGTAATGGCCCCTTTTGTCAAGTTTTTTGATAGAATCTTTTCAGATTTAACGCTATGGTATCGAGCATTATGCAATTTTCGTATAAAAATAGTAGTATACGATTGTTAAACACTTCATCATTCATTTTTTTTTTTGTAATAGTACCCTAAAACAATAAGAATATCAATATCAATTACAATAGAAGTTTATTTCATATTTGTTTGCCTTTCGACACTCAAAATTTAAGTAAGCACCTTTCACAAAACCAAAGTTGGTACCCATGTAGATTAAGCGTTTGACTTTACTTGATGGATTTGTAACGCCAGTTGAAAGACCTTCCACGTGTTCTTCTCTTGTTGTCGCTATTCCAGTACTTTTCTAGATTTTTGTTGTTATATTCCGCTTTAACCCAAGTTTTATCAATCATCAGTATGTACACCCCTCCTCACGTAACTTTTTGATTGATGTTAACTTGCATCGCCATAAAACTATGTATTTCTTATTTTTTCATTGAAATATAATTTCTACTATGTTCAAGCTCAGTAAAAACTTTTGAAATATTTATTTAATCAATGAAGAATGAAGAAGTCAGTTAGTTACTAAACTTATAAAACGGGTTATTTTTGCACTTATTTCACATAAGGGTGCAGCTTCATTATTTTTAACTTAAAATATATGAAATTTTAAACAATAATGAATCGATTCTAGATGAACAGGTTAGTATTTACAAATCTTACAAAAGTTTTTGAAATTTTGTAACGGTTGCAGTTACACAAATAAAAATAGATAAAAAATAAAATGACGGCTCTAGCTTATGCAACCTAGAAAAGAAGAACACAAAAATATTGGGCTCGAAGTAGCGTACTAAATGCTTGGAGGATCCCTTATTTATAAACGTTAGTACAGCAGTGTTCCGACTAAGTCGGTGAGATGGGGAAAGTCCTTAGGAGAGCTAAAAAGAAATAACTGCTAAGTAACGTGGCGCCACCTGCTGGGTAACGGGAGAGAAATAAAACCGATCAGCAGGAATTCACTTGGTTTTTACTTAGAATCTAACACGTTCACAACAAATACAAATTTAAGAAAGAGACAAAAGATACATAAATATAACACATACAATTTAAAATATTAGGAGTATCTAGTAAAACGGTAAAGTCTGTGGCGTAAAACTTGCATGCAATTTGTATTAATTCAGTTAAGTTTCTCGATTATTAACCCCAAGATATAGATAGCGTACCAATTTAAGATTGGTGATTAGGAAACTTGACGTACACCCGTCACGTACACGCAGTGACTTAAAAACTAATAGTACAGTTCCAAATACAGGATGTAGCTTCTGCCAACCAAAAGGCCTTTTGTTTTAGTGTACCCCCCGTATGGAGTTCCTGCCAACAACAACTAGCGTGGGAGTATGGAGGCTACGAATCACAAATTGTCTTAAATACTAAGGTATAACCGCTTGATGTCGCGTGTACTTAAGTTTCCGAACACACGCAAATATAAATTGGTTCCTTAAAACGATAACTTATCTGCTTATGGTTGTACATGTGTAATGCTGATAAGGGAAGGTCCTTTTTCAGCCAAGCTTTTGACACAGCTACTCAAAGATCAGGATGAGTTCACTGGAAAGGAATAAAAAGACCCAATTCTAGGAGGAAAGTTGCCTTTTTGAAAAGCTGCCGCACCGCATGCGATACTCTAAACGGCTGTATGATATTCGCCCGGCGTCTCCGAGGTCGGCGACAATGCCGAACGCAGGCACGTTTGGTGTCACAAACGGAATTGTAATTGCTCGTTCCAGCGTTCCCAGGAATTATCCAGACAGTCAATTGTCGAGAAGGATTTGAGGTCAGAGACGTGCTAAATCATACGTTGTAATTAGCAATTAATAAAACCGCTAAATCAACCAAAGTAATAGCAAAAAAACCACTTACGGCGTAAAATTGGTCGGATTATATTTCCACACTAAATTATTGTACATTTACTGAAGCCACACTAGCAATTTTTTATTTAGTTTTTAGCTTCGTACAAGCACGTATCCAATCGCCAAGAAAAGGAACGTTTTTCAAGATGTCGGCCCGCCGCTTCGATTAGAAATCCCCAAATTTCGATTCACTAATCGGAAAATTCGATTTAATGCGCGGTAAAATTTGATTCTTGTTGCAGCGCGCAACTTAAAGATTTCGAACCGTAACAATTTTGATAAGAATAGACCTTTTATCAGGTCGATGTAAACTTTTTAAAATGCATATATTTCTGTTTCGACTAAACCAAAATTGTAGATATGAATTGATAGTAAATAATCATTATACAATTTATACTTATTAATTACATAACTTTAATTAATAAAAACTTTTATTACTGTTTCAAATTGCCTACAATTAAAAATTCTGTAAATGATTTAAATCAAAATATAGTTGACAATTTTTTAAATTGTGCACAGCAAAGTGGGTTTATAAAACATAAACGTTATGTACATACTCCCAAATTTACTTACAATAAAGTTTGGTTTAATGATCAATGCAGAAAAGCTAATCAATGAATTCGGCAATGTTATAAAAATTCAAAATGTAGTGGTTATTCACATAAAAATTTTAATCCTATTTCTATGTTGTAAAAAACGATACAAGGTGCATCATTCAAGCAAAAAAATGTGAAATAACTAAACATCCTCCTAAACTATCCATTGTTTCAGTATTCACCTGATGACGATTGCAGATAGTCTAGTAATTGAAACGTTATGTATACACATTAAATATAAAAACAATTAAAGTTCAGGAGGATGTTATTATTTCACATCAAACAACATTGTTTAATTGATTCAAACAAAAAAAATGTATTTTGATCAGGTTTTAAGGCTCTCTAGTAAATGTTAACGACACTAAAACTTTTTGGATGATAATGAAAAAATATAGAAGTCCGAATTTAGTAAAAACGTCAGTTTCTATTCAACCATTTGCTTCCTTTTACAAAAATTTTTACACAAGAGGAATTTCAATCTACAGTGAAAGCTTATTCACAAATTTAGTTTACAATTAGACAATCTAAATATGCTAGAGGAACTTCAAAATGTAATTTTAAGAAGTAAATAATAAAACTATTGGTTGAGATCACTTACCATATGAAATTTATAAAATGATGCCTCCCAATACTCCCAAAGCACTATCTTTTGAATCTTTTGCAAATGCAAATTAGAGCTTAAATGTGATAGTAATGTCATTAATTCTTATGCTAATATCATCATCTGTCAGTTATTTCATGGTTCCGTTGTAATTGTGTATTGTTTGTCGTTTATCCTTAATTTTGTTCATTTAATTGGCAACTTGATGAGTCAATCATTTATAGAAAAAAGTAGATATTAATGATCCTTCTAATTATAAGAGGAATAGCTCTAATAAACTGTGTAGGTTAATTATTTACAACAATATTGACTGACAGGGTAAATAAGTGGGCCAAAAATATTAAATATACTACCGGAAAAACAGAATGGTTTCAGGTCTGGGAAAAGTTGTAATGACAGTATATGTATCTTAAACCATAGGTAATAAATATCTCCTTAGGTTACAAACTAGAAGTCATTTTTGCAGTTTTTGTAGATTTCAAGCATACTTTCGATTCGTTAGATTATACTAAACTATAGCATAAAATGCAATATTTGGGTTTCAAAATTCCAAAACTCAAAATATTTTACTAAATCTGTACAATAAAGCTGTTACATAGAAATGAAATAGAAACAGTAAAAACTACCAAGCGGTGTTCTACAAGAATATCCTATAAGTCTTTTAATATTTTCGCTGTCTACCTCAGATCTAATGTTATCTTTAAAAAGAACAAGTGCTAATAGTGTAAATATTGATTACAAAACAGAAATATTTGGACTTATGCACGCGGATGATTTAGAAGACTCTTCAATCAACGGTTTTACTTGATTGTTGCCGGTCGGAGCAAACAAAAACAAGATTTTTAAACAAACATTGAGAATTAAACTCTATGGTGAGTCCGTTCTTCAGTACGCTGCAGGAGATTTGGGCTCCAATGTATTGCCTAAAGAATAGAGTAGATCCCATTGTATTATTTTAAAAACATCTATTATTGGCCATAACACTCCAATCCATTACATACGTTTAAAGCAGGTATAAAATCGTTAGAAATAAACGTTTCTAGAAGGATGATTAACTGGTATAGTAAAATAAGTTAATAGAAAACAGTCAACTACCAAAAATGTTAAACATTTTGAAAAGAATTTTCTTTAAAAATTTGTAGTAATATTAAGTTTAATTGGTATTCAAAACTGTACAGAAGACTAAATTTTATTTAGATTCTACTGGTTTGCTAAGAACTAATAACGATTAGATGTATAAAATAGCAGTTAAAAATGCAATAGAATCCTTAAAACATCATCAATTTTTCATGATATTGACGATATTCTAAACTCAAAATATAACTCAGATTTTAGAAAAAATTAGTTTATTAATGGTGAGCATTACCTAAAAATACATTAGAAAACATAGAGTAGTTACCCACTAAGATTATGTCAACCAAATAATTTAAAAATTACACTTTACAATCGTTATTTAGTAACTTATTGCCAATTTACAGTTTATAACCTCTGAAGATGGCTGTTTGATTAAGCAGCCGAAACTAGTTAGTTGTTAAGTTAAGTACAATAAAATTTCAGTATTGGTATAGAGGTCAAATCATACTTCTTTTTTAACCTTCAATAATCTTAACCAATACACTAAAATAACATGGATCCATTCTACCTAGAGAAGATTACACTTTAGGGATTTCAAAACACTTCAAATCTGTACAGAAACGAAACGAAGTAATAAATTAAAATAGTTCATTTATTTTACATATAAGCGGTACACGATTTTGTATGAAATACATAAAAGATTTTAAAACTAGTTCTAGGATATACCGTTTCCATACTATAGTGTTACAACGTAAGTTATTTATGAATAGCTCCTAATCCGTTAAGAATGGGACGTATTTGTTCTTGAGGTCAGAACTAAAGATCTGGGTTTTGCTGACAAAAAAAATTACGATTGGGTTTTTATTGTGCTTTATTAAAAGTAATTTTAAACATGTCATTGTGATTATAAAACACATCGTTTGTTGGAAACCATTTTATAGAGTTTGAAAATTTAAGGTACAATAAAATATAGCAAGAACAAACTAAATTTATAGGAAAAATAATAAATATATTATTTTAAAATACAGTTATTCTAAAAATTCATCTGTTTCTTCGGAAGAAGTATCATTTGACCGTATTAAAATTACAATAGGCTCTATAGTAACTTCTATCAAATTGTCAAGTTCCCACATTTTCTGTTCCTCTTTCATTACGTGTTCTATATACTTTTTCCATTTTTCCGCAGTCACTTCACTTAAAAGAAGTCATAAGTTTTCAGACGTCACTTAATTTAAACGTGGTATTATTTCTTGCTTGGTACTGATTGCGGAAAATGAAAAAATTTACAAACAAATTTAAATATCGATACCTCCAAATTAAAACATTGTAACCGACATTTTGGCTATTTTCATGTTTTAACGTTTTCATAATTCGCAGATCTCAGTTATTTACTTCATTAAAGAACGCTTAATTTTTGCACCTTAAATAGTATATAAAGTGAAATATTTTCTCATTGTATGTACAATCCTTGGGCATTCTAACGTTAATAATATGGTAAAATACCTTACAATTTCTGGTTTGAATTTTTCTTTAATTGCATAATCCTTTACAATGAGCATATTACTCGTGTTCTACACAAATGCAATTGTATAGTATGTTGCGATGATAATGCTCGGAGAATATTAAACCCTGATAGAATTGTAAATGCACTTACAATTTTTTTATTCGAAGTTTTGGCGTGGTATACGATCGGCTTGTCACATACAATGTTTTTATCTGATAGAATATTTGAGCGCGTTGTAGATACAATGTTGTTACAGTGTTGAAACAAATTATATGTAATATTGTTACTACAATTAACAGACTTTTGTAAATGATTGGAAGAAAAGTAATTCCCAATGAGTTCTAGAGGTAAAAAACTTTTAGAGTTGGCAAGGCAAAAAGGTAAGTCAATGTTAATTAATTTAATTAAGGAGTGTAATGATACATAACCTCAATAAACAATATTATTTCTTTGCAATTAAATCATCTTACATAACATTTACAATTAGTATTGCTTACGCAGATTGTCCATTCACCTTTTATATTAACGTAGATTATAAGCAGATACTTTTATATTGCAGAGCAAACTGAAAACTTCGTTGTTGATAATGCTATATTGCCAAAAATTCTAAATTCGAACAATACTTTGGAACCATCAGAGTATGAAAATGATTTAATATCCTCTGAAGTATCGATATTCTCAACAGGTATAGTTATTTTTGTATTCATAATTATTTTCTATTTAGTTACTCTTATCCCTTTTCGTAGAACCAGTTATTTCTAAAAATTACAATAATGAAGCAGTTTATGTCTATGAAGCTGTCGGTGATCAAGTACTTCATTTAAATACTTTAAAAGCCTCAATAACGAATTATGTAGTACTAGTAGCAACAACGTAATTGAAAACAGTAACTATAGCTTATATTATTTTCCACTAGAAGAAAATATTATTTGTGATTTGAAATCAACACCAGATACTGAAATGATTATACAAGAAGTAACAAAAACACAGTGCAATAACGCTGTTAATGAAATTGTTACTGAAGAAGTTACTAATCAACAGTGCAATAATTTAATATCACTTCAAAATAGTAGTCCTACAGAAATGGATACAGAGAATTACAACTCACCAGATGAAGACAATTTATCAGAATATGAACCAAACAGTTCTGATAATGAATCAAATGCTTCATCCTCCAAGGTTACTCCTAAAAGAATAGAGTCAATAATTGATCAGTTGTCAGCTACTAGCACTAATTTGTCCGTAAATATTGCGACAGAAAACAGTGAGGGTAGTGTAAAGAGGAAGCGTGAAGTTTTACCCAGGCAAGATAATACGAGAAAGAAGCAAAGGAATCCATCTGTTTGGAAAATAAATATTCAGAAAACAAAAATACGAACTGGTCAAGAATACCTTAACAAGAGCGGTAAAGTAGTACAAAAGAAAGAAATGAAACCTGGCTGCAGCGACAACTGTAAAAAGGTGTAAATCCAAACTCTCTGATGAACAACGAATACTTATATTTCAAAAATTTTGGGGTATGGGTAATTATAATAGACAGTCTGCATTCGTCGGTACTTGTGTGCGTCGTATTCCTAAAAAAGAATTTCTGTTAAAGAAAATGATGAACCGTCTCGCAGAACGTCAAGTTTGTCTTACATTTTGCCAAAAATGCTTTAGAAAAAATCGAAGTGTGTAAAACAATGTTTTTAAATACATTAAGCATAACTGATATGTGGGTGATGACTGCATTAAAAAAATGGATAGTTCTGCTACTGGCATAATTACACCAGATAAAAGAGGTTCGCATAGCAACAGACCTTATATAATTCCAGAGGCCATTAAACGTAGTGTTCGTCAACATATTGCTCTATTTCCCAAAGTACCATCCCACTATTGCCGGGAGCGAACAAATAAATTGTATGTAGAGGAAGGCTTAACCATAGCGAAAATGCATAGTTTATACAGAACTTGGGCTGGCGAAAATGACTTTGTGTTAATGGCAACTGAAAGACAATATAGAGATATTTTTAATAACGAGTTCAATATTGGGTTTTATAAACCAAAGAAAGATGCATGTGATATCTGCAATACGTTCCAAATAGCAGAAGAAAAACACAAGAAATGATCGAGAAACAAAACAAACATCTGGCTAGGAAAGACATAGTGAGAAAGAAGAAAGAAGAAAGTAAAAACGAGGCAAAGATTGACAATACTCTATCTGTTTCATGTTTTGACTTACAAAAGGTTATCCAACTGCCGCAGTCTAATAATTCACATTTTACTATAAATGTAAATTGTCAGTTTTCAATTTTACTATTTTCGACTTGGCGAACAAAGAAGGATTTTGTCAAATATGGCACGAAGCTATTGGTAAAAGAGGCGCCAACGAAATTGCAAGTTGTTTGTATCTTTATTTAATACAGATGAATAAGAGTGGTAAAAGAAATTTATATTTTACTCTGACAATTGCATTGGTCAAAATAAAAACAAAGTTTTAGTCAGCATGTACTCTTATACCGTTAACTGTCATAAAATTTCCATTATCCACAGATTTCTTGAGCAGGGGCACACGCAAAACGAAAACGATAGTGTTCATGCACTCATTGAAAAAAGAAACGTCATGTTGATTTATTTACACCTGATCAGTTAATAATGCTAGTTAAAATGGCAAAAGTACAAGGAAAACCATACAATGTGAAAGAATTGAGCCAAGACGATATCTTTGATTTCAAAAACTCAGCAACAACTTTAAGAATTTCACCAAGAACACCAACGGAGAAAAGATTACCTGAACAATATAACTGAAATAATGGTAGAAGCAGAAAACCCTGAACTTATATCTTATAAGTATGAATTAGACGGAGCTTCATATTCTATAAATTTAAATCAAGCAAAGAAGACCAGAACATCGTCTTCGCTTAGCAGAAATGATAAAGTACTTCAAAAGTGCTACAACAATCCATTGCCAATTCCCAAAAAAATTCGAGCATTTACAGTATCTGAAAACTAAATTGCCAGATACCTACAGATACTTTTATGAATCACTCCATTGCAATAATGAAAAAGAAAGTGATAGTGAATCAGAATAATGTAGAAGTTTTCAATAATAATAATCGATTTGTTGAATTGCGTAAACGTATTTTTAAGTTCAACTGTAGTATCCTATACGCATCCAGTAATAAAATTTTTCATAATGTTGTTCTAAAAGACTTTGTTTTTATATTACTTTTCTATCACGCGTAAATTTATAGTTAAACATTATTGATAAGTTATGATTTTTTAAATGATTAATTATTTTTAAAAAATCAAGATGCTAAATGGACTTTACAATCATATTTTACGGATTTGAGCATAACACCATAATTGTATCATCCACTGCAGTTCTTGGTATTTAATGTCAAAAACATTGTAAATACACTTACAATGTTTTTGCCAAATAAAGTGAAAATGAACAAAATTGTAATTGACACTAAAACACACAAAATAATTAAAACGACGGAAAATGATACAGAGATTGTTAAATGGCTTTTGTAAATCATACTAGTAATAAACTAAACGGATATTTTTAGTTGTATCAAATGATATTGACGAATGAAACTCACGGAAATATTGTAACACCTCTCCTGTTAAATGTGAATTTGCCAGTTACAATGTTCTAATTTGGAGGTATCGATATATGGAATTCAGTTTTGAAAGAGAACAGAATGAAGGTTAATAAAAGTAAAACAAAAGTAATGGTAATTGGAGAAGAAAATGTGAAAACGAAGATAGAGATTGACGGAGAAAAGAATTGAACAAGTGGATCACTTTCAATATCTTGGAGAAATTCTGGACGAGAAAGGATCACAGGAAGCAAATATTAATAATAGAATTAAGAAGGCAAATGGGTTGTTTTACTTACTAAAAACAAAATTTTTAAATAAGAGAGAAGTATCGATCGAAACCAAAACAAAAATATTTAAAACCATTTATAGACCAATACTAACTTACGGCAGCGAGTCATGGGTACTCACAGAGCAAGAGAAAAGCAAAATACAAGCAACCGAAATGAGATACTTACGAAAAATAAAAGGTATAACGAGAAGAGATAGAATAAGAAACACAGACATAAGAAAGGAACTGGAGGTGAAAGCATACTAACACACATAGAGAAGAAGCAACTGTCGTGGTGGGGTCACCTAGTCAGAATCAACGACAAAACACCAGTAAAACAAATTTGGAAGACAAGAATAATGAAAAATAGAAAAGAGGAAGACCAAGAAAAACATGGAATGGGGAAGTAGGAAGAATACTAGAAGAAAAAGGAAAAACATGGAGAGAAGCAGAAGAGATGGCATACAACAAGAAGGAATGGAAGAAATTTATAAACGTAGAATAGAAATTAATCTAATAAAATGTAAATAATTGTACAATCCGACACCGAAAGGTAGAAGGATTTTCTGATAATATATATATATTTATTTCTTGCTACTGCACCCTTCACCTGTGCCCATATTAATTCTATAGGGTTTAATTCACAATGGTATGGCGGTAAGCATAGAACAAAATATCACGTTTTGCTGCCATTTCGTCAACTGCATATCTTTTAAACTTTGTCTTAACACCTTGTACTAGACTTAGTAGTTCCCTTTTTACCATATCATTTTGGAAAGCAATATTTTTTGAGGAAAGCCATTCCATTATGACGTGTTTTTTCCAGGAAGTTGTAGGTAAACGTTCGATTTGTTTAGAATGGTAGTTGGCATTGTCCATAATAATTACGGAACTATTTGGTATTAAATGTAACATTTGTTCTAAATATTCCTGAAAAACATACCCATTCATATCCTTGTGGTGATCACCGGTATTTTTCGATTTAAATAGCAGTAAACCTCCCTCTACAAAGCCTTCATCACTTCCTATATGCGTAATAATTAAGCGTCGCCCTTTTCCTGAAGGAGGTCTTAAACCTGTAGACAATCCTTCTAAAAAAGTCTGTCGTCCACTGGTTACATTTTTGTCTTGACACATTTTTCCCACAGTATAACTTTCGTTTACCCACGTTTCATCTAAATAATAAAGTTTCTTGCCTTCAGAACGTAATTTAGAGATATTTCGTAGGTAATTTCTTCTCCAACATACAATTTCTTCTTTATCAATGAAAGTTGATTTCCTATTCATTTTTCCCATGAAAAATTTAGTTCGTGCAAAACGTCACAACATTGTTCTACTTAAATTGGGTATACCCTCTTCCTCTTTCACAACTTACACAATTTTATTGAATGTGGGTATTTCTTTTTTAAAATAAAAGAATGCACTATTCTTCTAATTGTACTTTTCACATATTCGAGTAATTCAGTTTTTTTTCTACCATGAGATAAACTAGGCTCACGCACAGAAACTTTGTCTTCACGCAACATTTATTAAATCATAGGGCAGATCTAGATATAAAGAAAAAATTAACCGAAATCCAGAATCCAGTAAGCTAAACAATTACAAATACTGTTTAACATATACAGAGTGTTTCAAATATAGGTGGCCCCGTTAATATGGTAGGTAGAACACTAAAAAATAAGTGAAGTTTGCTTAGTAAAAAATTTCGGAACTGCATCCATATAAGGTGTTGAAAAAATAAATGTGTATTCGTGAAAACGGAGCACATTTTGAACACTTCCACTAATTTATTTTAAATTTCATGTTTTTAGTCACATTTATTTTCATTTTTTTCTTGTGATTTTTAGTTTAATTATTAGCTTTAGAATAGTGTTATTGTGTTTGGTTATTAAAAAATAAGTAATTTTCCTCAATATTTTGAAATCAAAATATTCCGAAAAAGTTTCGCAATATCGAGTTTTACAAAGAGTACTTTTGGATGTAAAGTTTGAACCATTAAATTTGACCTCAAAAGAATGATGTTTAGAACTACTCGGTACAAACCGTGTAACAAGCGCCCTCTGTAAGAAGGATGTTTATGGGATGCACCCAAAACATATTTATACAAAATTTCATTAAAATGTTGCCAGTAGTTTCTACATAATTGTAAAAGACATGTATAAAAATTATTTTTTCAACACAACTCCACTTATTTTCTAGTGTTATACCAGATCAACAGGGGCCACCTTTTATTTGAATTTGAAAACATTTGATAACATATTATTTAGTTTATATAAAAGAAATTGTATAGATTGTTAAGCTTGTTATATTGGTCAAACTAGAAATTAGGTAACAAATTGAATAAAACGCATTTAAATCATTCTCATAAAAAAATTAATAAAGATAAGGTAAGTATTAGCGAAACGTGCAATTGTCTTACAACATATATGAATTTTAACTCCAACTTGAAAGACGTCGACATCTCAAGAAACAAATAGTAACAATTAAAACATATAAGAACAAAACAAAACATCAAAGTACTGACATATAGTATATTATATATAGAGGGCTAATCCTGCAGAATTGGGTTAGTTGTCCTCGGGCTTCGCCCTCAAAGGCAACAATCACTAAGACGATTTAGACACTTTCGTCCTGAGTATATACGCTATTTTTTTGCACTTCCTGTTACTCTCTTTTGTTAGGAGTCTGAGTTTAATAAAATTGATAAAAATTCCATTTGATCAATTTAGTTGGCCTCACTCTTTCCTGTGTAGCTAAGGTGATATCTACACACATAAAATCGTGGCCCGGTTTGTCTGTGTGTGTGTCTGTCTGTATGTTCGTCTTCTCCTCCAAAACAGCTGAACCGATTTTGGATATCGATACGTCAAATTGTTCAGGAAGTCAGGTGCTGATCTTAGGCGGGGTCACAAGTTGACTTGACCTTTGACCTCTGACCTGGAGCAGTGACCTCACATCTTTAATTTCAGTTTTGTCTAGATTAGGTCCATTTTCAAATGGGTTTGGTTACTAGTCTATACACATAAAATCGTGACCCGGTTTGTCTGTGTGTGTGTGTGTGTATATATGTTCAGTCGTCCTCCCGAAACGGCTGAACCGATTTCGGAGATCGATACTCAAATTGTTCAGGAGGTCTAGGCGCTAATCTTAGGCGGGGTCACAAATTGACCTGACCTTTGACCCCTGACCTGTAGCGGTAAATTCAGGGAAACATAGGCATGTTATATATCAAAGTGTTCAGGATGTCAATGGGGGATTATTTTAAGATAGGTCCCAAGTTGACCTGACCCAACTGTCCTCTGACCTGGAGCAGTGACCTCACGTCTTTAATTTCAGATTTGTCAAGATTAGGTTTGTTTACTAGTTGTAAATAATGTCAGAAATTTTGAAAAATTTTGTGCGCTTTGATTGATATTACGTAAAGAAGTATAAACAGTGACAATGAAATGAAATTAAATGATATTGAAATGTTCGCCGTATTCGACCTAGATAGATATGCCAAAGAAGTACATGGCGTGTTAATCAATAAAAATGTTGATCCAGGATTACCTACCTATTTCATTCGACTTTTTAAAACCTAGAAGAAACGATTTAAATATAAAGGTTTTTCTCGAAATACAAATATTCATTTTAACGGAATTTAGTTTTTATCAAGTAAATTCAATGTTAAAACAAATTAGAAATGAAAATATCAAAATAACGGATTTGCAATTTTTTTATATCTTTTAGTATCACTGGCTCCATTTTTAGTTCTCTGCATTAGTGAGAGGAAGGTAGATAATTGTCGGATTATAAGCTTTTAGTTACAATTTTTTTGTAAAGTCATTATATTTGAATAGCGCTCTGTCAAAATTAATACTCACTTTTTCAGGACACCTTATGCAACTGCTTGTTTTACACATATTCTTTGGACCGATGATAGTATGTTCACCAGAGATGGTTTATTTAATACCCATAATTTTTATCATGAAAATTAGCATGCATTTCGACAATGTGTTCATTAAATGAGGTTTTCTATTATCGTTTGGCTGGGCATAATAAGTCTCCGGGTCGTTGGATTAATTTATCTACCAAATCACGTTGATGTCAATAGGTATCTTAACGTATTAGAACAAGTTATTGACGAGATACCATATCATGCTCGTAATATAAAAGAATGGTTAGTTAAATCTATCCCAAATAGATGGATTCCGATCCCAATCTTTTAGACTTCTTTGTTTAGGGTTTCCTTAAGGAAAAAGATTATGTAACGCAGACTCAAGTCAAAACGTTACTATCGGGGCGCTATTGGAAATTACACAGAAAGACTTGAACACGTAGTGTACATACAAAACCTCACAGATTGCAACTGTGCTTAGACATATATGGTTTTCAATTCGGACACTTGCTAGGTAATATCGTCAGATACATTTCTAAACGATGAACTAATTTTGGTGTATGTTAATTAAACATTTTTCAATATGTATTATTTTAATAATAAATAAGTAATTTAAAGAACAAATTAAACCTCGATGAATGTCTAAAACTTAAAACGTGAGATAGTGATACTTTACTGTATGCTGTATAGTGATACTTTACATATTTTTGTTAGCACTACTATAGAATTTTCTACTTTCAACAGTTTTTCTTTTATATTTAATTTTTATGTAATTTATATAATAATTTTTAATTTAAATTAATAGTTCTTATGTTTGGGAGTAATTAAAATGTGAATGCGTAGCAGCGATAAAATATCATTTCTTTCTTGTGTTGTGTAATAATTGGTTGAAATTCAATTATTCAAAGAAGGGCGACTCAGCTGTTTCCAAATAACTCGTTGTACTTAAACAGGATAACATTTACTCGCTCTGGATTAAACCGGTTTGTAAATTTTAACCCAAATTCAAATAGAAGGATTGGCAAACAAAAACCAATAGCACGGCCGACGGGGGACCCCTATTTAATTTTATTAAACTCTTTGAGTTTGGGAATTCAAATTATTGATTTTCTCTGTCAAAGTTATTATAATTGTATACAACAAGATTTTATTTGGACCAAAGTGAATTAATGAAATGACTCTATTACTGTAACGAATAATAAACATGCCCTCTATTTAAATAAGTATTATATTTAATATATAAACATATAGTGTTAATTTCAATGGTACTCGATTAGTGTTGGTTTATAGAAACATAGTAGAAAATGTATTAATTGCGAAAGTACAGAGCCTTTAAGAAAATGATCTAAAGAAAGTAACTTTTGGTCTTAAAATGTGTTCATAAAAATTATTTAACATTTCTGAAGTTTTAATTATGGGAAAATAGTGACACTTCTAAAAACTATATGCACATAAAACAAATACTAGGTACTTTAAATTATACTTTAAATAAGTGGCAAGAATACTTTTTACAATATAATTCGTTAAAAAAATATAGTATAAGTACCTAATAAATGGGGGTTAGGGATATTTACTTTATTCTTAAGGTATTAATGAGATTTTTTTTTTAATTATTAAACTTCTAGATTCAACAAAAATTCACTTTAACCGGTATAAGATTGTTTAAATGCCTGTAAACCATAATATTATTTCATACACTTTTAAATAAAAGTTATATTATTACTATATAAAGTCTGTATACTATTGGCGCGGAGTAATAAATCATAATTGCTTGAAATAATTCTTTATTTTCTTGTGAAAGCGGTACTTCTACGGTTAAGTAAAAACCAATAAATTCTAGCAAAATACGATCATTGTGCCGCTCTTGCAGCATATCGACCCATCTAGGGTCTGAGAACAATAGTTTAATCTGTGTAAACACGTTGCCATCAGCCCAGGTACTGACGAAACAAGAATCATAGCCGTAGATGTGGGTATTATACCAAGATACAAAAATAATGGTATATAATACGTAAGAAGTAAAATTTGTAATGTGATCTACTAACAAATAAAATAAATAACATATAAATAATATATGACATAAATATAAAATAAAATAGTAATGCAGATATCGTCAGTACATTTATTACAATTACAATTAATTTGCGGGGACCGATTTTTAGGCTTTTAGAGTTGAAACAATAAAAGAAACCACATAATAATTCATATCAAAGTAGATTTTATTATTATAATATATTTACCTACTAAAATATGATTTTCCAAATGTATCAGTACCTACGCCACTGTAATACGGGAGATTCGATAATTCTGACAGGTTTATTACTCCGCGCCAATAGTATACTGAGTATAATTGGTAATTACTTATTCATAAAATATTTTAAACAGGACTTGTGTCAAAATAAATTAGAAACAAGATTTATCTAAAAAATTGTATAAAATCGTATATTTTCAAACTAAGGTAGAAATTATTACGGATATTTTGTTTTATATGTAAATACAAAAATAAACAATTGGATAAAGTTATGTTACTATGACACTTCCGTCTAAAGTATTAATATGGAAATGGTGGACTCAGTTTAAAATTTATGTCCGTAGATTTTATAATTAAAATCCAATACAATTAGGTATTAATAGTTATTTAAAAGCGAACGAAGTGAACGAATGCTTTAATAGCGCAAATGCTATAAAATACGAGGTCTGTCCGAAAGTATCAGCTTTTTTTTTTAGAAAGCTAGCTCACCTGGAGCTTTGAAACTTTAATCTCCCTCAAAGTACTCTCCACCAGACACAATGCACTTGTTCCAGCGGTATTTTAACTTTGGAAGCACTCCGACAAATCCTCCTTCGAGATGGCCATCAGTTGCTGCGTCGTGTTTTCTTTTTTATATCTTCGACCGACTGAAATCGACTTTCAACACGCTTTTGAGTTTGGGGAACAGCCAGAAGTCACAGGGCGCTATGTCTAGACTGTAGGGGGTGCGGCACTTGTGCGATCCCGTGTTTCGTCAAAAATTGTTGGACCAAGCACGAGAAATGGGCAGGAGCGTTGTCGTGTTGGACCATCCAGTTGCCGCTTGCCCAGAGCTCAGGACGCTTGCGCCTCACCGTATCTCTTAAATTGCGCAAAACTTGATGCAGATTTGCTGATCCTCGCGCTCGGACATTTTCGTGAAAAACAAAATGCGACGCTCACACTTGATACACTCACTTTAATCAGGTGCTCAATGTCAACTGATTAAATGCATGGCATTGCGATTGCGTGTGTGCTGTGCACTCAGGAGAATGTGGACAAAGTCCAAACCAAACCCCAACTCCTTATCTATAACAGATTATTAGATAATTCAAGAGGCTTGATACTTTCCGGACAGACCTCGTAATCTTCCCGCAAGAGATTTTTACAATATTGTATTGAGCAAATATTCCATTAATAAATAGAAGCAATCTTTTACATTAATAATAAATTTTTGATATAGCTACAATGTTAAAAAGTGTAGAGTGCTATAAGTTGATGATGATGATAAGATGATGACATTCTTCTGAAGAAATGGTGGATCATTCCTCACTGTTGAATATCTCTCATTCATTGTATAAGTATCAAAAGATCATGTACAATATATGAACTGAGACAGCCAGTAAAGTAAAATTCAAGTAAGTGTTTACTTTGTTTATTGAAATAATTATGTTTTATTTTAATAATTACCTGTATAATTTTTATTGTAACCTTCTTTGACAAACGTTTACTTCGAAAGGAATACAATTTTGATATTACATGAACTTTAATATATTATATGAAGTTGTTGATTATGTTGCGGACGTTTTTGTGGATGGTATTTCCATATTCTTGATTGATTGTTGTGTGCCAACATGTCATAATTATAAACAAATTAATAAGGATAGGTGAAGTCCCAACTTGTACTTCGTTTTTTTCTTCCGGAATCGGTAAATAATTATGTCAAGATGATAACCGCTGGACCCTTTTGATTCATTTTATAACCTTTATTGCAGTGGCGGTTTGTCCATATGGTCATTTGGTCAATGACCTCCCAAAATTTTGACAATATATAAAAAAATATTCTATATTACGTGTCGCTAGTACAATAACTTAAAATTTATCGGCCGTCGTTAGTAATTCATCCTCTTCAACCTTGGGCTGGCGGTGCGAATTGTCCTCATTGAATTAGATCTACCCAAAAAACGAGCAGCGCCCGAATAAACGCGAACGTCCGAAACAATAATCAACTTTGGGTCATGAGCCGAATCCCGCAGTTTACGTTGACATCGTATAGCGTGTACAACTACGCTCGATTTTTGATTCGATTTTGCGTGTTTTAAATCAATTTAAGAATTTATATTGATATGTTTTACTGTTGTTGTGTTGTTTTGTAAAAATACTATTTTTGATTCGGGTGTGCATGCGCTATAATAGAAAATGTCGGTAATGCAGAAAATTAAACAACTAAAAAGTGCTAACAAACTTAATTTTACAAAATTAGTTGAGTTCAAGGCAAATGGTCGTCCTTTGCCAGAACTAAGTTTACGACAGACTATCAAAGACAAAAATAAAGATGTTCATCGAAACTTTCGCAAGGTAATGTACGATTTAGCTAACTGGATATGTGGTTGTGAAGTATCAAATGTATTTTACTGTTTTGTTTGTTTATTATTTTCTAAAGACTCGTCAGACTCGCTATGGTGCAAATCCGGTGTAAGCGATTTAAAACATTTAAAGAAAATGAAAAAAAACATGCTTCGTCTGCAGAACACATGAAATGCTCGGTAAATTTTGCAACCGTAGGAAATGTTGATATTCGTACACAGCTAGAGCAATGATTACAGAAAATCCCTTAGATATTTTAATGAGAATGTTTCGAAAAATCGCTATATTTTGAACAAAATTGTAGATTGTATAAAATTTTGCGGTGCATTTGAGTTATTTATATTTTTTATGTATGTCTATTTTTAAATTAATTTTTGACCTCCCAGTATGATTGACCACGAGCCGCCACTGCTCTATTGTACAATATTTATACTTGCACGTTCTATGAAAGTGTTAAAACGCTAATATTCTCATGTATGCTGACGATACCCATCTATCCTTACTATTATTTTAGACCGTCTGAAAGTTCGTCTGCATTAACTGTCATGCGTGAAGATCTCTCTCAATTAATCCATTTGTCTCTCCGTCATTCAATAATAATTAATACATCTAAATGCAGTACACTATTATTTGGAAATAAATCAGAATGCCAAAAATTAAAAACATTTTTTAAATTTTTTATTAACAACGAGCAAATACCTTACGTTGAAGAAGCAAAAAATCTTGGTCTAGTTATGGATAATTCTTTTCTGTATAGAAAACATATTTATAATATTGTAAAAAGAGCTTACATAAATCTTAAATTATTATTTCCACACAACTCTATCTATCTATCTATCTACTCGTATCTAAACCAAAACACTAAAAAGTATTATGCGAATCATTAGTTTTATCACAATTTTTATATCTTGGTGTAGTCTATGGTCCAAATTTAAATTACGAAACCTCACAAAAATACAAAGAATACAAAATATTTGCATCAGATTTATCCTAGGTATCAATGACTCAACATGTATCATCGTAGGTATCTACATTACGCGTGTTGCATATACAAAATTATTAAATATAAGACTCCTTCCTATCTATACGAAAAAATAACTTTTCGATCGGACATTTAAAAAGCATTATTTTGTTGCTAACTGCACCTCTCTACAAGACAGCTGTATTTGAAAGATCTTTTCAATACTTATCAACCAAAATTTTTAAGTGTATACCTATTGTAATTAAATTTACATACGTTTAAAAACAACTTAAAACACTTGTTACTAAAAGACCAGAACAGCCAAGGTAAAAGTAGGTGCTATTCATACAAGACCACAGAATTTAAAATTTAGGTTTATTTGACGATTTTTATTTTGTTAATTAATATTTATATACTAGGGTTAAGTGGTAGAGCAGGACAAACTGCTTGCAGTGCATCTGAACTTCCCCAGAGATTTAGTTTCTTGCGACTCTCCATGTATTTATTTATTTATGTATAATATTATCTCTTTTTTCCTTCTTTTGTAACTAAATTTATTTATTTATACATTTGTAATGATTGCCGTAAAGTTACTAAATAAAGACAATTATTATTATTGTTATTGTTATTATTATTTACCTATACAGAATGTCCTATAATCTATTATGCAATATTGCGTAATTTGTGTTCAAAGGAGAAAAAAAAATAACTACAAGCCAAAAAATACACTTCAAGAACTTTTCACAAACTATTCCTATGAATTTTTGAGGCGCTGAATCCAAATTTGGTAACTCACCTAGAACTGATTCTACTCTTTGAAATTTAGACTTTACAAAAATCAATTAATTTATTTTAGTCAGTTCCGTTAACTTTTACCAGCACATCCTCCCGCGGTGCTAAAGTATGCAGCGAATTAGTCTCTTAGTGCAAATCTTTCGAAATTAGCGTACCCAATTGAAAAACCAATCAAACTGTTTCTGAATGAATCTTGCATAGGGTCTGGTTCATGGTAATAAGCGGGTCAGATTTTGAAATGTAGGCATTCCTCAGGAGCTTGTCTGTCGACTGTTTTGGGGAGTATAGAAAATGTGAAAAACTTGTATTAGCAAACCAAACGCGTTTTCTAAATTGTGGTCATAACCTGTAGTGATCGCTAGTTTACGCGGGTATGGTTTTAATATGTTTGGATGCAAGCGGAAAGCATCGTTACTGGCATAAAGTAACACACGATCGGAATTGGGTAACTTTCTTGTGGATAGAAGCAATGTTCTATTGTTAAACTTTTTCCCCAGAGTTGACTGTTGAAAATTCTTGCATCACCTTCTTTCCATAGTATCCCACGTCGATGTAAATTCGAATTTGTGTGTCCCAATGGTTCCGGAACAATTGGGGAATTCCTAGTTTAACCCAAATTCTTCTGTCTATTTTTCCTCTTGAGTCAGTGTTAGTAATTTCAAATGTTCCAGAATTTTCTCAGTACTGCTAACGTTTTTTGACGATTTTGCAAGCTTGGTTTACATTTACGGAAACTGCAGCAAATGAAAAGGATTCACCAGTAGCCAATTACCTGGAAATAAGACACTCGCTTTATTATTAGTTACAGGGTTATTATTTTCTTTGCAGTTGATCACTGCAAAAAACGCCGGAGAAACATAAAAGACACCTACGATAGAAAAAAAAATATTAAGACGGGCTCAGCAGCTCGTCCGACAAAGAAAGGAAAAACATGGTTATTTTGGTCAAATCTAAGCTATGAGCTAAAGTTGAAACCTTAAACGTGATAGCAAGGTTGGAAACTGAAATAGTGGAATACGATACAGTAAGGTTTTTTCAACTTTTCCAATAGGCAATACTTTCACAGCGATATGTCAGCTACTGTTTTGCCCAATTATTCTCCCCCATATTGTAACAAAATTCTTCGCATCAGAGTTCTAAAATACTAGAGCCCACTTCTATCACTCAACTTATAAATTTAAACCTTTATGAAAATTCGTTTTCCATTTTAATCTCGTAACTTAGACGTTTAGAGAAAAGAAATGTTTTATTATATTTTAGCAATTTTTGTCTTTCAATAATTTTGTTTGATGTACATTGCGTTTTAATATTCATATTTTTATCTGAATACTTATATCAAAATATAAGACAACGGAATATTAAAGTTTGAATTCAATGTTTCCTCTCTTCAAGCTCCGCAATAAGAAGAAATTTCAATAATAATCTTTTACTCTACTCAATTATTATGTAAAATCATTTAGCGTTCATCATCTTAATCATTCTCTTAAGTGACCCTTAAGTACTGCTATTTAAAAAATCCTCATTTATTAAAATTATAGTAGTAGTCTCTCTAATAAGCAAATTATTTACGCTGGAAATTAAAAGAAAATAACTCCAAAAAAAAGCAAAAGTGATGATACTTTATAGAAAATATACTTAGTTATAATTTAAACCCATTTGGTTGTATAGTTATAATTCTTGAAGATATTCTCAAAACAATACTGTCACGTGTTTATGTATCTCGAAGATTGCTTGTCGGTTTAAAAAATGGTTTAAACAACAGAAGTTATTTATAATTCAATTGAAAAATAATGTGCAGGTAGAATATTTTTATAAATATTTTAAAATAAATGAATGCCCTTTTCCGTTATTATGAAGAAACTTGAAATGCCATTCATTCCAATTGTCAGATTTATTTATTTATTTATTCGTATGGTACACATTGTATTGTGATGTAAGTGTTATGTATGGTGCCCCAGAAGATCAGTATAAACCTGTATAGTGTGGTGACAAAACCGTGTGCAACAGTGATTGGTTCGTCTTGGCAAAACATTTGCTTCAAGGTTTAGGAAAACCACTAAAACCTAAACATGCCAACCCTTACCCACCTTAGTATTCATATGTAAGTAAGTGTTTAAACATTATAGAAAGTAAATAAGAACATAAAATATAACATCACAGCTATTGCATGACGACATATAATAGACCGGTCCAAGCGCCAGTCACGACAATGACGAAAAAAATAGTAGGGTAAAGAAATAGCAAAACAAAATAATGGAAAAACAGATAATCAAGACAAGAATACAAAAATTGCTAAACTTCAGATGTCCTTCAGATTCGTAAGCCATAATATTGCTTCATCCGTTAAATTATGAATGTTTGGAAACCCTCCTTTAAACTTTGTTAATTGACAATCCTCTACAATATGTATAACAGTCTCCGGTTCGTTTCCACATAACTCTAGTCGCTATAACAATATACATATTTCTATTCACGTACGGTTTGTTTCTGTGTCTACGAGTTCCTAGTGGCTCTAGATATTTCTTATACGTTATTCTAGGGTGACGCCTTATAAAATTTTTTGAGCAGTGTAGAGGCATTCATTGCGAACGATTTTTAATCAACCCACGACTACTTCCGACTAAGAAGAGCTGCCGGCAGCCCTTCCAGCACTGCTATATATTTATTTTTTTGGTTTGTTTACAAATAAACCGTAACAAAGTTTATGGGTAAAGACGTGTTTTAATTACGTTCCGATTGTGTTAGTTTGAGATTGACAGTGAGATTGAAAAGAGTTAATAATTAAATAAACTGATTAATGTTTAAATGTGTTTAATTTTTCAATAGTTTGCAACCCGGAAATTTGAGTATTTAATGAATTGAAATTTGAAATCGGACTTTTGCAGCTTGTGTTTGATTGATAAGATTACTACAATGGTGAACATTTAGTAAATGTTGTATAAATTACATTTAAGGATAAAGAAAACTAATTAATTACGTGGGAATAAATATAGAAATAAATCTTATCAAGATGCCTATAAACCAATGTTTAGTTTGCAAACAAACTTTAAATATTGATAAAGAAATCAAGTGTGACAATTGTTTGTTGCCGCTTCATGAAGAATGAAGAATGGAGAAGTGCTAATTAAATCGCCAAACAAACACTCGATATTCCATTGTACTGTGTTATTGCTGCACTCAAGAAAGACATCGAGACCTTGCGACATACTAACTCTCAAGTTGTAGACCGTGATGAAATAATCGAAACTGCTGTAGCTGAAGCAAAAGAAAGAACTCTGAGATCAAAAAATATCCACCTAGATGAAAGTGCATCTTCTAATACACAATAAATGATGGAACATGACAATAAATCGCTGAAGAAAGTATTCTCTAATACATCCTTTGACACGAAGATTGAAGACTCTAAGTTCTTTTGTTTGGGTAAATCGCCTACTAATGGAAAATGTCGACCTCTACCAAATGAAACTACTGCTATCTCATTACTGCTTTCTGTGACTGGATTCAGAAGACTCAATTCAAACTTTACTATATCTGCCACTAGAGATAAGACCACAATCGAAAGAAATTATTTACAAAAGCTTTGCCACCAGTTAAAGGAAAGAAGTAAAGAACGTGGAAAAAATATTACAGTAAAGTATGTTGGTGGTATCCCAAAAATCGTTGATCAAAAAGCTAACTAACAGAGGTTACTACTCTTTTGTGTTATTATCAAAATGTAAATGATTGT
Source organism: Abscondita cerata (assembly GCA_030710515.1). Classification (NCBI taxonomy): domain Eukaryota; kingdom Metazoa; phylum Arthropoda; class Insecta; order Coleoptera; family Lampyridae; genus Abscondita; species Abscondita cerata. The sequence goes on along the minus strand of JALBCR010001122.1, from coordinate 226,338 downwards.
TGAAGTAAAATAAAAACTTATCACCATCATTATTATTCTCACTGAAACTAATTTAACATCATCTATATCTAATAACGAACTTAGTCTCTTAAATCACTATGTATATAGAAAAAATAGAGATTTGGTTACTAGTCACACACTGAGTGGTGGGGATGTTTTAATTGCTGTCACTAAGCGCTTGCCGTTACGTCCTGTAATTTCTCAATCTAACTCAGTTGAGAAAGTATTCATTACAATTCTAAACAAACAAACGCGTCTTCTTGTCGGAGGTGTGTATATTCCACCAATGAGTACTAATGATAAATATCAAAATCACTGCTCAATGGTTGAACAAATACTAACATCAAATCAAGATTTTACAACCTTTCAGATACTTCCTAGGTAGACTGGCAAAAACATTGCGGCGCATTACCAAACTTTCCCAATGAACGTATCATATATGATTCTTTTTCATCACTAAATCTTCTGTAAATCTTCTCATAATTTGATTTACTATATTTAACCCGCTCCATAGATCCCTTACTGCCTGAGGAATCAAATGGTTATCACCCAGCTATATCATTTTCAATTGGCCAAACCAGTAAAGTGAACATGTTAAAGAAGTGCTATTCATTTTATGATTTCAAGAGATGTGATGTCATAAACTTTAAAAGTTATCTTGCTCAAAGTGATTGGTTAAGTATCTTTAGATCTACTACGGCAAACGAAGCGTATACGAAATTTGTAAATATTTTAGACATGGGAAATAAGATGATTACACCAATAAGACCTATTAGAGAATCGAAATTTCCAAGATAGGTATCTTCTCGATTACAACATGCTTAACATGAAAAGTATTACCATACTCTATACAAACAATCCAAAAATCAAAATGATTACATTGAGTTCTCCAATATCCGTAGACAATGCAATAGGTTATATCGCTTTGATTACAATAACTATTTAAAATCCATCGAAAATTGTATTCCTCATAATATTAAAAGTTTCTGGAACTATGTAAATACAATACAAAAACAAAACAATTACCCATCTAAAATGTCATACAATTTAAAACAGCCTATGATGCTAAGGGTATAGCTGACCTTTTGCTGACAATTTCTCAGTGTTTTGGACTCCTCTGCTAATAATGTCCCGAATTACGTTTTTGATTCTTCTCTGAATATCAATTCATTTCAAGTTAGCCAAGATGTTCTACTGCAGAAACTCCTGTCCCTTGATCAAAGGAAAGGGCCGGGATCTGACAAAATCTTTTCAATTATATTAAAACATGGTGCTTCCATATTAACACCGCATTTAACTAATCTCTTTAATTGGTCCCTTTCTTCTGGTATTATTCCCGATGAATTAAAATTTAGTCTCATTACACTGTACATAAAAGTGGAGATAACTCACGCTGGTTATCAAGTAGATGCAATATTTACTGATTTCAGTGAAGCTTTTAATAAAATCAGTTACTATGATCTTATTGCTAAACTGAAAGCTTATGGTTTAAATTGATCATTTCTAAATTGGTTTCATAGTTACCTCACCAATAGAAAACTCTAAATACATTCAAGTAAATTCAGGTCTTCCTCAAGGATTCCTCTTAGGTCCATATTTGTTCTTAATATACATTAATGATCTTGATTTACCGGATCCCATTTAAAAATTACTATTTGCTGATGACCTTAAATTTTTGCTGTAATAAAACACCCAGCGACTGCGACCTTATACAAAAAGTAACTGTTTGCAAAATTGGTGCAATCTAAATTCTATGTAATTAAATATGAATAAATGTGTGACAATCTCATTTCATAAATCTCAAAATTGCCTTCGACATAATTACACTATATGAAATCAGGTTTTAACAAGAAAAATACAATAAAAGATCTTGGTGTTATCATGTCCTCAGATTTAACTTTTACTTATCGCATAGACGCAGTTTGTAAAAAAACTTCCCAACTAATTGGATTTGTCTACAGAATGACCAAAAGATTTTAAAGATATTAGATTAATCCTGTACTATACAATCAATTAATTCGTTCTGAGCTCGATTATTGTGCAATTGTCTGGTCACCATACTGTGTCTTTCATAGTAAAACATTACAGAATCTTCAAAAGAATTATAAGAATCATTAGATTAAAACTTGGTTATGATTATGATAATATCCCTTACGGAACATCTGTGGAGTTTTAAATATTTTACGTTTATTACATAGAAGAAATACATTCAGTCTTAAATTTCTCCATCGTCCCATTAATAACCATATAGACTTGCCTTACTTACTGTCCAAAATTTGTTTCAAAATTCCTTGCATTAACCAAAAAATTTATAAGCTTTTTAATGTACCTTACGCCCGTAGAAATTATATGTATTATAGCTCTTTGTATAATGCAATGCGTCTTGCAAATACGTATAAATTAGACGTAGACTTCTTCTTATCTTCCAGTCCAAATTTTAACCTTATAAACAGTAATACTTAGAATCATCGGAAATTTGTATGTTAATCTTATTACCTTAAAATTGTTTAACTTAGTTTATCTCTGATAGTATTGTTATTTAAATTTTCTTTTCAGTTGTGTAATACCTAATAATCACTTATACCATTGAACGCATATGGGGAAAATGTAACGTACAATTTTACCAATTTGTAGATGGCTTTACCGTCAATTTTCAGCGAAATATTTTAGTTGCTTTCTAGTGCGTTGAATTAGCGTCACTGTTGAACCGCTCCGAGTTTGTGCGTGTATCTGGAAGTTATTGTGATTTGTTGTGACAATGGCTAAATGCAAATACGTAAATTGCAAAACAATACGAAGAAGAACAGAGACAAAGTGTTTTTTTAAATTTCCAATAAAGATTAACACCGCGCCAGCGAGAGGTAAAAATTGTGGGAACATGGTTTGCTCTTGTAGATGTTGATGCTTTATGAAATAAGTTAATTTCTAAAGAACATTTTTTAGGTCAGACATAATTATAAACAATAAAAAAAATAATTACATAGAAATGCAGTGCCGGCATAATTCAAAAAGAAGGTTTATAAAGCAATTATTTTTTATTTATCTACTAAAATAGCTTTGTGTGTTAACTTATCTTTCTATAGTTTTTTTAAATTTCAAATAGATAAGATAAAGAATTATGGACTCGTTTGAAGTGATTCACATAAATTCGTCGGGGGTTTTATTTACTTTATTCCGTTTGAAAATTGATCGCATATATTAACTTATTTGTTGTTTGATTACAATGTACTAAAAGTTGTGTGTAATTAATGAGAATTAAAAGTTTAAAAAATTGAGTTGGCATATCTTTTATTTTTTCCTTATTAGAATCAAGTTGCAAACTCCTTCTCGATTCAAAAGAAAAACTTAACAGATTCTTCCTTTCTAAGTGGGCCACAAGCGAATAAATTGTTTATGTAAATAATAACCACAAATACATGGAAATACATAAATATGATGTTTTTATCATAAGTTGTATTTTATTTAATTTTCTGAGTGTATTTAACCGATTGACCTCAACTTAGTCGTATTTTACTTAAAATTCCTATTTTCGAAAAAATATATACAAAAGTATAGATCGTTCAGGAGAAGAATGTAACTAGTTTTTGGGTAATTTCATCAAATTTAACCTATTTTCAATGTGCTGCAGATTTAACAAATTTTGAAATAAATTTGTTTTGCATATAAATTTTTGTTTAGTTTCATGCAAACTTTTAAGAATAATATACACTTTTATTGTTTAATAATTTCACTTCGAGATATGATACTTCAAATTAGTTGATTTTCAAAAATATGGATTTTCAAATAACTTCAATTTTTTTTGAACTTTGATTAACTTAAAAAACGACGTCGTTTTATGATAACGTATCATATGATGTTATAACTTGTGTTAATTAGTTTATACAGACACCGATTGTAAAAATATTTGATGAATTATTTTAATCGTTAATTTTCTAGTCCACCTTCAAATAAAAATTAGTATTTACAATAATTGCATTTATTTACAACGTAGACTGGCTGGCGATAAATCATCAAAACCTGATACCGTTGCTGATAACATTTTATTAAGGCGAAATGCAGTTTTACAACGATAGAATTTGTAGTTGGCGTCGGCAAAATACAGTTTCAATTTTTATGAGAGGTGGGGGTTCTCCATAAGACACGATATTTAACATTAGGTTGCGCCTCTTTAAGAATTTTTACTCAATGCTTATACTATGTAAATTGAACTGCACGTAAGGGTAGCTTTTGCCCGTGTAGGCAAATGAATAAAAATACCACAAAAAATTAATTTAATGATTTTGCAAGAAATGTTGGCTTGTTTTATATTTTGTAACTCTTTTGTTTATAAGAAAAAATTAAAACCCGTTTTTTTGGGGAATCTTTAAGGGGCTATAACGCTATAACTAAGCATTGTTACTCATATAAATTTTTTTTATATGAAAGACCTACATTATTTTTCAACAAAAAAATCAGCACTTCCGTTTTATTTCACTTATTCATTTACACTCTGTATATTTGTATTAGCATTGTACGTTCAGTAGGTATTAATAGCTATAAAACCGTATTGACCAACTAATGAACAAACTAAAATGTATTGATTTGAAGATATGTCCTGACCCAGATGGAATACCTCCTAGTCTTCTTAAATATTGTCGCACATCTTTAGCCTTCCCACTCTTTATTTTAATTAATCAGTCTTTTAAGTGTGATGTGTTTCCTAACTTCGTAAAAAATAGTTTTATTATACTTAGCCCTAAATTTGGTATTCTTTCTAACTTTTCAAAACTATATATTGAATAATTTTCATTTGAATTTTCAAATCGATTGCGTTTATATCGATGTTTCTAAGACATTTGATAAAGTAAACCATTTACTACTTTTGCATAAACTTAAAGCTATTGATATTCACGGAATTCTTCTTAATTTATTTCGGAGTTATGTATGTAATCGTCAACTTACTGTTAAATTCAAAACTATTTCTCTGGCTATTTGAAGCTATATCTAGAGTTCCACAAGGCTTCCATTTTGGTACATTATTATTTACAGTTTTTATTAATACTTGAATTTTTTTTGTTTTCTGACATATTTTTATAATGTTTGCGGATGATGTCTTTTTAGCAATATCTGTGAATTCTATCGCTGACTGTGAGAAGTTACAAAATAGTTTAGATGCGTTTTCTTGTTGTACATTAAACAATGTGTCAATTAATATAAATAAATGTCAAGTTATTTCTTTTTCAACATGTTTTCATTACGACTTTGATTTAAATAATGTACAATTATCTAAAATCAATACAGTTAATTCTTGATTGCCAACTAACTTTTTTAAATACCATATAGAAAATATATCTAACAATGCTCTAAAAACCTTAGAATTTGTTTATCAAAAACTAGAGCTTTGAAAATTTTTTTAATAGCATGCACGTTGGTATATATTACATTTTAATATTATTTGTGTACAGTAGGTATGTCCCAAGAAGTGTGCCGCATCAAAGCTATAGTGTTCTGAGTTACGTCAACTTTTCTTAAAATATAAAGTACTAAACAAAAGTCATTATCTTCTAATCAAACAAATCAAACAAATTTACTCTTACGTCCAAATAGTTAAATTCACTCCATAATTGAATATTGAACATCTCTTTACAGGGCGTTCATTTATTAATTCATAATGTTAACAAAGAAATGCCCTCGAACAATATAAAAGTGTCATATACCTAGGTGTTGCAGTTTTGTGCTATTTACAATTTTGTTTAATTTAATAGTGTCAAATGATGGTGTAGTTGAATGTTATACGGATGCGGATGATAGTCGTTTTTCTTAAGTATTCTACACACACCCATTTGACTGATGCCCAAATCATGCGATTTTTTTTTAGTACTTGTATTAGGGATTTCTGTGACAGATTATTAGTAGTGTAGCAAAAAAAAATATAAACAACAAAAAATTTTAAAGTAAAAAAATAAAAATTGCTACACTCTCTCGAGCAAAAAAATGGCTCAGATAACCCCCAAATAACCAAATTGAATTGAAGGTATTTGTCTCGGCTAATCTCCTAGGAATGGGGTGGTTTTAATGAAAATAAAAGATAATTATAGTTAAAAGTAAAAAAATAATAATAAGAGAAAGGGCACCACGCAACAAAGTTTTAAATGGGTGATTGCGACACCCAACACTGCCAAATTTTCAAAGATAATAATAAAAATTATGATACACGGGTTTTAATAACAAAATCAAATTAATTGGTTACAACATAAATAACTAAAATATCAAAACAAACTAAAATTTCTGTATGTTGTTGGCCAACCACACCAATAACATATAGTTACAAAATAAATATAAACCTAAATACCCCCCCCCCCCCCCCCCCCCCCCCCAAACCCCCACCCCCCCAAACCACAACCTTTTTTCCTCAATAAAACTCCCTTTTTTCTTCCATACATTCAAATCAAAAAAACAACTTCCTTTTCTTTACCAAAAAATAAAAAAAAAAAAAAACCCCATCCCTCCATATAAAAAAAAAAAATTTAAAATAGAGTAAAATAGAGTTAAAAAAAATATAAAAAAAAATGAAAAACCAGGAGGGTACAAGGAGGTTAAAAGGGAGAGATACAATTCGCTCAGCTCTCCCTTTTGTTATTCTCTGTCCCGCTTAAAAGTGGGCGAAAAGGAAAGGTTTGCTTGGGGGTGTTTGGTTTAAAATGGAAATTTTAAAATGGAATTAAATTTTCGTTTGAAACGAAAATAAATCTAAATTTTCTGGGGGGGGTTGGATTTTTGGTGGATTTTTTGTTTTATAGAAGTAAAATTTAAGTTGTTTGGGGTGGGTGTTAGGGTTTGTTTGGTTGTTATAAAAAAAAAAATGGAAAAGGAAGAAAAAAATGAATTAAAAAAAGTAAAAAATAAAATAAATTAATTTTTGTTTTTTAGGGGGGGAATTATATATTAATCCACAATTGCTGTAAAGGAATCTTGTTTAAAAAAATTACCCTCGCATTTTAAAAAAAACAAAAACGAAAACTTAAAAATCAAAAAAGAGGGGAATAAAAAGGGGATAATTTCAAATTTTATAATTAGGAGGGGGGGTGGGATGTTGTTGGTGGTGGAATGGTGGGTGGTGATTATTTTATAAAAAAAAATAAATGAAAGAAAGTCGGTGGATGACTTTTTTTTTTTTGTTAGAGGAAGCGGTGCCAAAGTAGAACGAAATCTACTGATGAGTCTTTCGAAATCTTCTTTTTCTAATCTTTACTACACTGCTCAAAACAATTAGGGGAACACTTGTAATAAATTGAATAAGTAATTGTTTTTTAAAGCTGTCATGCTGAAAGTTGGACAATATGTAAATTGAATTATTAATTTTATCATTGGATACAAATTTTAAAGATCCATGGCCTAAATACAGAGAAATTACCTCAAATAACAAATATAGAGAAATTTTTTATTTTGGAAGGCACTGGCCACTTCTAATTGGTAAGCTTCCTGATGTTGCTATAGTGACGAATGTTGATTATTGCCTTGTTTATTGAAGTCTCTGACAAAATGAGGCATTTAAATGAGTTTGAAGTGTATCATGCTCTACATCTTTTACGACAAGGTCAATCTCTGCGACAAGTGGCTAGAGAGCTTGGGGTTTCTCCTTCCGTGGTGTCCAGGTTACGCAACAGGCACAGAGAGACAGGTCAGTATTGTAGAAGACGTGGCCAGGGCCGTAAATTTAAAACAAGCCCCCAGGATGACAGATACGTTGTTCTTTCTGCTCTTCGACAGCGTACAAAAACTGCAAAAGACCTGCAGAATGACCTTCATATGGCTTCCGGAATCCGGGTTTCAGACCAAACCATAAGGAACAGATTAAGGAAAGAGAATATTTGTCCAAAAAGGCCAGTTAAGAAACCACGCTTAACAAATGGGCATAAGGCAGCAAGACGTACGTATGCTGAAAACCATGGTGATTGGAACCTGAACCAGTGGGAGTCTGTGCTCTTCTCGGACGAATCCAGGTATCGTCTTACACGTTGTGATGGTCGATTGAGGGTGTGGGGACGGCCAGGAGAAAGATTTTCTGCAGAGGCTGTACAGGAAATTGATAGATTTGGAGGAGGTTCCATAATGGTGTGGGCCGGAGTTATGTACAACAATCGTACGGACCTTGTACTTGTTCCCCAGCGACTGAATGCTGTCCGGTATATTGAGCACGTTCTGGAAGAGCATGTAGTACCTGCTGCCATTGGAGTAGGCCCTGGATTTCTGTTTATGCAGGATAATGCCAGGGCACATTCTGCGGCTGTCACCAGGGATTTCCTGAGGAGGAATGAAATTGAGGTAATGGAGTGGCCAGCGGTCAGCCCAGACCTCAACCCTATTGAACACTTGTGGGATCTTCTAGACAGGAAGGTCAGGAACCGACATCAAGCTCCACAAACTCTGCAGCAACTTGGAGATGCTCTGAAGGAGGAATGGGAGAATATCCCGCAAGAGGAAATCCAGAATCTTATTGGGAGCATGCCACGAAGGTGCCAAACTGTCATCGAATGTCGTGGAGGCCATACACGATACTAACTCTATATAACGAGTGTTTAACTTTGAAAAATAAGCACAAGATTCAATTGCTTACATAGCGGAATTATTTGAAAAGTTAATTGTCAGCGTTATTCATTTGTTTTTACTGACATGAGCAATAAATAAATAAATAAATAACCACAAATAATGTACTTTATTAATTTCATGTTTGTACCTTTATCCAATGAAAAAATATTTTCATATTTCATAGTGTTCCTCTAATTGTTTTGAGCAGTGTATTTGTTTTGTTTTTGTTTTTGTGTTTTTTTTTTTTTTTTTTTTTTTTTGTGTTTTTTTTTTTTTTTTTTTTTTTTTTTTTTTTTTTTTTTTTTTTTTTTTTTTTTTTTTTTTTTTTTTTTTTTTTTTTTTTTTTTTTTTTTTTTTTTGTTTTTTTTTTTTTTTTTTTTTTTTTTTTTTTTTTTTTTTTTTTTTTTTTTTTTTTTTTTTTTTTTTTTTTTTTTTTTTTTTTTTTTTTTTTTTTTTTTTTTTTTTTTTTTTTTTTTTTTTTTTTTTTTTTTTTTTTTTTTTTTTTTTTTTTTTTTTTTTTTTTTTTTTTTTTTTTTTTTTTTTTTTTTAAATTTTTTTTTCTCTTTTTTTTTTTTTTTTTTTTATTTTACTTAACGTTACAAATTAACAAAATACAAAGTGTTTCATTTAAGATAAGGCTCCATATTACATATTGAATGATCTAATATTTAACATGTAAATTCTGAACACACTGTAAAAAAATGTCCTAATATATAGGCGTAAGAGTAAATCTGCAATGATTTGTTGGATTAGAATATATTGATTCTGTATTTAAAAGAAAAAATATAACACAATATAATTTTAAAATATAATATTTATCAACCTGCAAACTAATAAAATTAAAAAAATTGTAAAACTTTTACTGTTTTGCTATTAACCTCCGTCATGTTGGTGGTAATTATTTTGAATTTCTTTACATCGTTTTCATACCTTTTCCATTTTTTATTCTCTTTATTTAGACTAAACATTTTAAGATTTGTTTATAATTATTTGTTTTCCTTGTCTGTTTTGTTATTGTTGAACCTTTAAATGTTTATTTTAAATTTTTTAATTATAAATGTATTCTGAACTCTTGTCTTTCTTTTTTATTTATTCTGGCTAATTTACTTCTTGTTTTAATATCAAATGTATTTTTTTTATTTTTTTTGACAGTGTTGTTACTGTTCCTGATTGACTATCATCAATGTAGTATATCATCTTAATAATCTCTTTATAACACCATTTTTTTACGATTTAATAAATTATTTCAGATTTAATGTATTTGTGCATTATTTCCAGTTCTAATACATAATTTTGTGAAAATCATTATCTGACCGCCAAAAAAGCAGTAGCAATTCACTTTAAATAAAACGTTTATGTGGGCACATCTACATACTCGTTTCTACATACACGTTAAATTAAAGATTTATTTTTCTTTTTAAGTAATTAGCAGTGCAAACGAATACACTTATGTAGATTCTATACTAAAATTGTTGATATAATTACAAATTGACATTTCACAGAAGTAATATTATTTGTTGGTTCCCGTGGACCTTATCCAAAACTCTAAAAAAGCGCATATTTTAATTTCCAAATAATTGATTTATACAACTAAATTTAACTCATCAAGTGAGAACAGTTTAATCTTAATATTTATTTAATTTTAGATAATCTATTAAAACAATCGTCAGAAAAGTTTGGCAGCTATGAAGGGATAATTATAGTTCAAACATAAACCATGTAAATTAGTGAACTAGTCAAAGAATAAAATGTGTTTACTTTTTACTTTAAATTTTTACAACTACGCCATTTAATATATTAACTTTACAGGTTTACTTAATTTGTTTAATTAAGAATTATAGAATAAATGTTTGACCAATAATAACAAAATATAATGTAACATATAAAAGTGAATGGTTTAAAGACTTCATTAATGTTGAAACTTGAAACAACAAACACAGTTAATGTTTACGACATCAAATACATTCAGGATATTAGAATTTGTATACAGGAACTAAACTTTTGAAATATCTCTTTCAAAGCAATGTCCATCGTGTATCCAAATTATAGGTAGTTGTAAAATGAATGAATGACATAGACAAGAAAAAGTAATCAAACCAATCAAATGAAAAGGAGCTAAACCGTCATTGTAACTAAAAATTCTTGGGGAAAGCAGAATAGTGATACATATTTACAAATAAGACTATATCACCGAAAAACATGACAAGAATCTTAAAACGGAACAACATTTATAAAATGAAATACAATAGTTTACAATAGGTATGTAGGAAACGCCAAACAAAAATACAGTAAAATGACTTCAATGCAGTTTCGTTGTTCACACAAATAGAAACATTTCTGGATTTTTAAATAAAAATATTAATAAGTTTATTAAAAATTACTATATAAAATTAGAAATTTAATAAAATATAACTACATAATATAACATAACTTTACTTTTTTACAATAATATTGCAACGATATGAGGTTATAAGCTTTATAAAAATATTTGTTTTAGTTTCTTGAAATTTTAACATTATTTTTTACCTTCAAAATTATCCAAATAAATGACTCTTTGATAATCTCAGGATTCCTTTTATTGAGTAAAATTTTGTATGTGCAACTTTATTTTTCAAAATTAATAATAATGCTCTGTACGTTATACTAGGAATAATAATTATGTATCTCTCTTTTTCTAGGCCACCAAATCTCAACTGACTTACACGATGTTACCAGTAATTAAAAAGTAACCAACACTACAAATTCTTTATTTTCACACATATAAGTTCAAATAAAATTAAAATTTTGCAACAGCGCTTTGAACATCAAACAACGTATACGCATATGTGATTGTGTGCGACCAATGTTTATACAGGATTGAACTTAAAGACTAAACTACAAACTACTGGAATAATTAAAACTAACCTCTAGCCACCAACACAGATATGTGTCTCATTATTTTCTTTTGTGATATACCGTATTCCGCTTTGCAGGTGACTTCGTTGCAACCCGAATTCTGTTGGATGCTGTGCAAACTGCTGCCCCTTTAGGTCTACATTTTCAACACTCGGCTTATACTTAATAGTTCTTGGCCCAACACTTTATTTATAATTTTCGACGAACACCTTATAGTGTAATTATTCTTTTTTTTTTTATTATTTAAATTATTTATTTTGTGCACTTGTATTTTACTTTCTTTTTACATTTATTTGTTTGAGTGAAACTTGAACTTCTACACGTCACTTTAAATTTTAATTATTTGTTTATCTTCGTTGTGCGTCTCGCCCTTTCTTTTTATTTTCACTAAATTTCCGTCGTTATTTCAGCACATTTCCTACTGCCATCTTTTGGCACTTTTCTCCATTCACCCAACTTTTGACTAATTTGCTGTAATTTTGTTTTTTTCGGAGTTACGTTTACGCTCAATAATTACGAAAGCATTTACTTATTCTTCCTTTACACGCGGTTTGCATGAATTCGGTGCGCCACAAAGAGGTCGGACGTTGAATTTTCGCATTTACATAACCTTTGTTACCATTGGCGTTTTCTCAATTATATTGATTTATTCACTTTCCCGGACTGTTTTGGCATTAAATCACGTTTCTAAATCACTTTTGCGTTAAAAATAGTCCCACATAAGCACATTTAGTTATTAATTTCCCATTTCATTATAAGACCAGTGACCTTGACATTTCTCTAATTTCTCTAAAAACTATTACTGAAACTAATTTATTCTAGGGTTTGGTGCTGGATTCGACTTTTGAGGCTGCTGAGGGATCATAAAAATTGATATTAACACGTGAACATGGATAAATGACATCAAATTAGTAACAGCTACAAAAATCTTTACGAACACCTCCGATTTCTACAATATTTCCAAGGTTGAGGTTTATTTACACGGAAATCATTCTGAAATTATTTTTAATTATTAAATTGAACCTGGGATGCGGAATAACATCGAATTATTCTTTATGTACAATAATAGTAATAACAGAAAATACCTCCTCACAAAGGTAGTACGAGAGCGTGAGGAGGGAGTTCAGTGTAAATCTGATAAAATATAAATTGAAATAAATCATTTGGTGTACTCCTAATAATAAAATGATAGAAATTTTTATTTTTCGCATTATTTTATAATTATAATATCCAGTACCATTTCTGCTTTTGAGATGTAATATTATTTTGTTTTCAAACATATTTTTTATTAACTTTCTTTCTTGTGTGTCCACGACTGACCTGATATGCGGGCAATCTGTTAAACCACAGTAAAAGAATGTCCAGTGTCTTATCCCGTGACTGGTGCTTCTTCTAGGAACTACAAATTTATCCATGGTTTCATTCCTGGTTCCCATACCATACTGTACTCGACTCAAACGCTCTGTATCACTATGCACTCTCCTAAACACACAATACTTATATAAATTAACTCTATTTATTAAAGCGAGTTCAGAGTACAGAACCGTAGCCAAGTCTTAAGTATTGACGGATAAGCGCCACCCCAAGCAATCAACCCGTAGCAAATGATTGATTGCTCTAATGTATAATACACTATTTTTATGGCGTCTTTAGTTAAAATATTTCTTAATCTAACAAATATATGCAATAACTTATGTAACCTTTTAGTTACAACTAAAATATGTGCTTTCCAACTTAAGTTCTGATCAGGTTGAACCCTAAGTATTTTATGTTTTCTATTCTGTCAATGTCAATATATTTAGTGAATGATCAGGCTGTGTGTTGGAATAAATTGAGTAGGTTATGTATTAAGTTTTGTTTAAGTTCAGAGAAAGTTTATTTATATCTAACAAGTTTTTTACTAATTTCAATCACTGTTTTCTAGATCAAAAGTTTTTGACCACGAGAAGGAGGAAAACAGCAAGATTGAATCATTTCATTGTATTCTCCAACTTCACAATGTTGTTAATAAAGATTAAAAACAATACATGGCCTAAAACTGTTCCCTGTGGTATTTCAAACCGCGTACCAGTTAAAATTGTACTAGTTATACCTGTAACCTGTTGAGGCCTTTCAGACAAGTAACTACTAAACCATTGCATTGCTATGCCCTTGATACCGATAGCAGAACCCTTTTTAATTAATAAATCGTGAGATACGGTATCAAAGGCCTTTGCAAGGTTCAGTAGTACAGTTAAAGGTTTTCTACCTACGTCCAGCTCCTGTTGGATGACATTAGTTACAGAGTCTATGGTGTTATTTGTCCCCAAACCTTTAAGAAAACCAAACTGTTGGTGATGAGTTTTTAGTTTCTAAAAAATTACTAGTTGTTTTAAACTGTTTTCCACTAATTTAGATATGTTAGACAGCATTGATATGGGCCTACAGTTGGTAACCTGACCCATGTCGCCACCTTTAAATAGTATTTTAATTGATTTTTCAGAGAGTGAGGAAAAGTACCTGTTCCTAGACTGATGTTCAATGTATGACACAAAGGTTTGGTTATGTACTCCTTCACTAACATCCAGCTATGCACATTAATTTCATCCAAACCCGGGCCTTTTTTTCACCTACTGAGCGGGAATGCTCATTGAAATAATTGGCACAAGCCTTGAGATCACTCGTTACCGATATGTTATCATCGTTGATCCAAATATTGGATAAGATTCTGTGTTTTGTGTTATTATTAATTACCTTAGTTATTGTACCCCATACTTTTTAATGTCATTCCCAACATCAGCTATTTGTTTACTAAATTAAATTACGAAAGTTTGTTTCTGTACCTTATGTAATATGACCTAAGGTTCACGTTAAAAGGCTCTTTACATATTTTTTTTATTTTATTTTTAAGTTATCGCGCCGTCTTAATGAAATCGTTAAGCCATAAGTGATCCAAGGTTTCAGTTTTTGTGCTTTGGCGATATTACATTAGTTTTAAGTTTAGTTGTTATATTTGTTATTCACTATAAATTACCCACTCCTTATTATCGTACAAAAAAAATTATACATGAAAGTTGTATGGTTCTAACTAAATTTTCATAAAATGCCATCAATAGTTACTAGCCGTTTACAGGGCGCAACAAAAATATGATGTATTTTTTTAATGTAACACCCTGTTTATTATTATATTTTTGAAGAAATCTTTTTTTTCTGATTTCAAAAAATACAATAAGTTGTCTTTATATTGAGCCGTTATTGAGTTAATAATCGTAGAATATCACAGTTACTTAATACGGAATTGTTAATATTGTCAAAGTAAGCCATGTAAACTATGCATTTGTCTGTTGGTTTTTGAAACATGAACTAAAATACACGTATACCTTTTATAAATAAAAAAATGTCTTTTTTCTCTGGCAACATATTCTAAAGCTCTATCTACGGAATAAGTATAGTCTAAAACAACAACAATATAACATATGTTAACAACACACTATATTTGAGCAATAATATCACTACTTCTGAAAGTTGAAAATGACAAAAATTTTCATAAACTGTAAAAGCAGACAGCAATTAAAGAAGATGAGACGAATGAAAACGATATCATCTGGCAAAAAAAGTTGTATAAACGCAATAGCCAAAAAAAAAAATTAACATACATAAAAATATAACATCAAAGAGTTATTAAGAATGCCCATTAGAAACGTTTCACTCAAGACATGGCACACAAAAAGATTAAAAAATTAAGTAAAACTATCAACAACAAATTGGTTATACAAACAAACAGAAAAATACTGGTGAAAGAGAACTACACAAACGTATTACGCTGTATGAGCAGTTAACAAATTTATTGTAATTTTTATTTCAAAAGGGACGGCACTTACTTGAAATTTGGATTGAGTTTTCCCAAAAACTATGAGTAAGATATCATATTTATATCGAGTGATTTATTTAGAGGTACTTATTATGATGGGGATTTAATTGCAGATCGCACATGCGTTGAGTCAATTGAAGTGGCATTCTTCCTCAGTAATGTTTGACATTCAATAATGGAAAGACTTAGTCCGATACAGCGCCTACAGCCTGTGGAAAAATACTTCCATATTTCTTCAAAACAGAAGTCCGCCGGAATATACTGTGAATCATGAGTCGTTATCACACCATGATAACAGACTATTTGACACTTAAAATTGAAACCCGTGATCTCGACGAAATTTGGTTCATACAACTCGTGAAATCATGGCTTTACTGAGAGAACGGTGAACAGATCATTCCACGCTTTGGACCAGTGAATTGGCCGGCTAGTTCATGTGACATAACACCTCCTGACTTTTTCCTCTGGAACTATGTAAACTTTAAGGTATTCATAGATAAGTCGGCTACGATTGAGGCAATGGAGGCCAATATTACTCAAGTCATTGGCCACTCGAAATACTCAAACGCGTCATTGAAAATTGGAACTTCAGAATGGAACATGTTAACCGTAGTTACGGCCAACATTTGAAAGCAATTATCTTTAAGAAATAATTGTAAAAAATGGTTAATAAAGATTATAAAAATAAAATCGTTTTATTCATTTTTTTAATTAAAAAAAATACTTCTAAATGAATCACCCATTACAAATCCCCTATTAAGATATATTATTACTTATTTCACTTACAACCTGTACACTATGTTGATTGCTACGGGATATGCTTGTGATTAAAGTATATTATGAAACCGTCAGATTGATTGTCAGTTGCATCAAAGAACCTGAATTATCAAAATTTTAATGTAATGTTTTCACCAGATCACTAATGGATATTCCAAACAAATTTAACATCAAAGACTCTTTTACATTTGTGAATCGTATACAAAATCTAGAATTACCTCGGAATCATGTTTTAGTTTCCTTCAATGCTATCTCACTCTTCACTAGCATTCAAATTTCATTTCATTGGAAGATCAATTCTAATCATAAAGTTCAACAAAAACACCCTAATAGGTATGAAAAATGGGATAGAAAGAATCTCTCATATATAAAAATAAACTTAAACTTTCGGAAATGTTCACCAACAACGGATATCTATAAATCATCGTTAAAAATCTTATTTAATACAAACATTAATTTTCCAAAAAGAAATAATAGTAAAGGATATCCAGATATTAATCCTACGAATCAAAATCATAATGATAAATCTGACTATAACATTAAATTCCACAAACTTTCTTTCGTACCAGAAATTACTCATAAATTAGCTAAAATTTTAAAAACAGATCATAAATTTGCTTTTTACAATCCTAGGACAATCAATGAAGTGTTTACCATCACGAAAGACAAAATTGATACTTGTTTTAAATCTAACATAATTTACAGTATACCTCGCCTTAATTGTTTCAAAATTTACATTGGACTCACCACCACATAGCTTAAAACTCGTTTAATATCCACAAAAGTGACGTTAAATTTAAAAAGACTCGTTGCGTCTTATCTTGTTATTCATAAGACAGTGATCATGAATTTGATTTTGAAAACACATATGTTCCCAATAATTGTAATAATTATTACACCTTAAAATTCATGGAAATTTGTTTGTAATCAACAAACTTTGTACAAGAATTTACATTCTCACCTTGAGCATTTGCAATATACGTTTAATGTCGTTTACAACTTACATATCTAACTGTTTAATGTTTTGTGTTACTGTGCAAATGTGTTTGTTCTTACCTACCTACAATATTTAAAAAAATCTCATCAATTAAGTAAGTTTTTGAATATTTATTTAACTTAATCAGATAAAAGTATTACTATAATTTTCAGCTATCCTAATGAAGAGTAAATTTTTTGCGCGAATTAATAATAAAAAATTTAAGAAAAAACTTGGTTGGCGAATTAACCCAAAAAAGTAAAAATAAATCTTCAAATTATGAAATAAAATTATGCAAAAAAATTATATTTGTAATTTAAGGCCAATGTCGTTCGTTTCACAAAAATGAAACTCAATGATTACTGCATAATAATATTTTATAAGTACTACGTATTAAAATTTGCAATTGATGTAGTCGTAGTTTTTAAATTTTCGCTCGGAAATGCCATCCTTGAACAATGTACCTGATACAAGTGACACTTCCTGTAGTGTTGAGGAAGAATCCGTCGCTTCTAAAGTTATGTTCGAGATAGGAAGCATTATTCTACCAACATTAATTATTTTAAATAAAAACCGTTAAAATGATGGTTATTTATGTATATACAAGCACAATGTTTAATTGCATTGATTATTAGTTTATCATTTTATACCTCTTAATTTGTAATTTCAATTCTTTAATAAATGTTTGAACAATTTTGATTTCAACTTTAATCAATAGAAGAGAGATTATTCTTATTCTGGAATTTTATATTGCACAGTGCAATTGTATTTACAATACTTTACATTGAAGTATATTTCAGTTCTTAATAATCAGTCTTTCTAATAAAATTGTTAACGTGTCTAGTAATAATATTGAATCATTAGATTGATTTATAAAGCTAGTTGTTTCCAAATAAAATGTTCCTACACTTAATTTTAATGTAATAAATGACAATCAAAAAACACTTACATAAATCATTTGTTATATCATACTGATTTGATATGATCATTCATCTTTTGTTATTTTTAAGCAAGAACTTGAATGATTTAACAAAAGCAGTAAAGTTTTATGATTACTTAATTCTATTTTAAAATTTCTTTCAGTTCACAGTGGACAACTTATAAATTTTGGTAATAGTCTATTTAAAACTTCGAAACAAAGAAAGCAAGAAGGTCAACCTAAACATATGATCCACATTTAACTTATCTTAACAAAATTCTTAGAAGCAAAAATATTACTTAATTACTATGAAAAACTAATTAAGTAAATTTATGGATTCTAATTTTTTGGGTCATAAAAATCATATCGGTATTCAAAAGCACAAAAACAACTTAAAATTAAATTGGCAATTACTTTCAGTTTTTTGTTTGCTTTAAAATATACATCAATAATATAGTTCACGGCGCATTAACGAACGCAATGTGGTGCTAAAAGCAATAAAAACATTAAGAGGTTTTGTTAATAAAAAAAAGTAAGAATATAGGTGAGAAATAAGAAATGACGCAATAAATTTTTCCCAAATATATAAATGTTGTGTTGATACGTACAAGACTCACCCTTGGTGTCCACCCATACCCACCTAGTGCCCTAGTTTTCTTGTCACCCTTATTTTTCCCCTTGTTGGGAATGCAGTACGGACGTGGAAGCAGGGACTCCCACCGAGTGTTCTTTTAAGCCATTTTAATCCCTCTCTGTTTCACCCTCTCTTCAATATGTGATTTAGTTTTACCCTTGCGAAGGGTTGACGTTGCGTTGAAATTTTGAACTTTATTTTCTATCTCGAACAAAATATTGTCCTTTGACTTTTGAATATTAACCCCGCGATTCGCCGTTGCTCCAATTAAGGTTAATTATGAATAGAAGCATTTAAGCAGTGTCATATGTGATCCTCTTGTTGCTTTTTAGGTAAGTAGTAGATAATTAAAAGGATGAACATTCATATATCATTCCAATTAAAATGAATGCTCTTTACGACAATATTGCAATATTTTTCAATTAACAAATGTCTGCTTGGGCAGTACAGGATTTGTAGTCCCTATTGAAAGCTTGCGTAATTTAAAACCCTCAAAGCTTTTAGTAAATTGTAAACTTGAAATTCTTTACTAATTTAGATCTGAGGTACAAAAACCCTTTTGTATTAAAATGATGAAAGTATGAACCATTTGAATACTGGGGAAATAACTTGAGTTTGGAAAGAAAATTTTAAACCGAAAATCCTGGAAATAATAACCTCACTTTTGTTTCAACAGTTCAATTAAACCCCCAACATTTTTATCATTCCCTTTCAACAGTTTTTATTGCTTTTTACATTTACATAATATGTCGTTTCATTAACGAATACTTTATTCAAGTTTTGTGTAATTAAAAAATGTAATAAATAACTTTTAAAAGTTTGTAAAAACACTGATGAAGTACACATAAAACAAAAGTAAACAAAACCTTGTTACTGGAAGGAAACATGCAGTATTAACAAATACCTATAGCAAAAACTATCCAATTGCAATGCCTCGGACCCCATATATTTCTCTTTTCTCGCACATTATTATGTTAGATGAATATGGCTAATATTTGAATATTTTATATGTTTTGCAGCCAAAAACTGGGCAGATGCAGCTGCATGTGTGTCGATGCATTATAATGGTTGGAGAATATATTCTTTTCTTTTGAACTCTACTGAAATGCATGTAAAACTACCAGATAAGTACGTCAATACACCTACCGAAACAATAGAATTACGTACTAGTGTTTCAAAGATGTAGCAAAAACACTGGGTTAATAGAGCATTTTGCTACAAAAATATTTGCATAAGCACACAATTTCAGTCACTTTACATCCCTAATATAGCAAAAACTCTTTCAGATCTGTAATAATTGATAATTGAAAATTCGAAATGACGAACGACAGCTTGTATATTATTTGTCACTTTTATGTAGATAGAACTACTAGCGTGCGTTGTACACACAAATTGTTGATGTACTTACATTTTCGTTATTTAGAATGCAATTTACGCACCTTGTATTTTTGTAAATGTCAAAAAACAATTCAAATCTTCAGATAAAAGTTTGACAATTAAATAGGTTAACTCAGACTGGATGACAAATGTATGCATTATGAGCATTTGCGTTGTAGCCACAGCTCACTAATTAAATTTTGTGGTTTGAATGTTATAATATCAGAAATTTGAAAGTGCGAATTTAGAAAAATATCGTGCAAAAAATAGGATACGCAACTTGTGCGTAAACAATATTCGGGAATTCGTGCCAATGCCACCTCTCGTGCGCTTACGGCACTCATTCCCAAAGAATCTGTTTACGCACATGACACGTAAATAACTATTACGCACCACAACTTTTTAACAGCCAGTTGTGCAATTGGCCATGATTGCATGTTTAATGACCTTTGTTTAAATCTTAAGTTATGAGATTAACTCTAGATTAATCATTATCTATTTTTATGAACCCGATTATTGTACAAGTTTATATTATATTGTAACTGATACACTACAGTTATTTAAGGTGATAACAAAAGGAAGCAAAAATTAAATTGCTTAAATAATGGGATATCTTCTGTCCACTACTAGTTATCATAATAGTTCAATATCCCCTCTATTTTGTTATTGTAAAATCACCAACTGTTCTTCCGTACCCAGCGTTTTTCAACATTTCTGGTTAAATTGCACCAATTTGCTTCGTACTACTTACTGTCTTTTAAATCTGTTGGTCGTGTTTTTTAATAACCCCCAGCCAGTAATCCGCTGGATTAAGATCAGGTGATCTTGGTAAACAAGAATTTATTTCCCTAAATTGCGGTGATTTTGTTTTTTAATAATAATAATAATAAACCTTTATTGTCTTTCCGATAGATGTCACTCTATATCAGATTCGTCACAAAAGAAAAACATATATACACACATCATACACTATTACGATGTGATTTAACATTTATATTGTAAATACTCTTCTATACAATAAAAACTGTTTTGTGTTAAAAACAATCGTAATTTGTTTTTGAAAAAATTTAAGTTGTTGGTTGACAAGATTATCTCTGGTAAGTGATTAAATATTTTTATTCCTAAACTGGTGGGAGTTGAAGTTCCAAGTTTACTTTTTTTATATTGCACTCGTATGTTGTTTCTGGCGCGAGTCTCTTTTTTATGTATATCACTGTTTTTAAGAAAAACATTTTTATTTTTAAAGACAAACACACTCAATTCATAAATGTTGTACTCCTTAAATAATTCTTTGGACGAACGATCACGCGCGACACCAGCAATTGTTCGAATAATTCGTTTTTGACTAGTAAAACACATTTCCAGTTAGTACATGTTCCCCCATAATGTTATTCCATAACGTAATCTGCTAGCAATTTCTGAGTGGTATATCATAAGTAGCTGTTGACGATTTAATATTATTTTAAGGTTTTGGAATAAATAGCAAATTGTGTTTAGTTTCTGTGATAGTTTGTTACAATTATCTTTAAATGTTAAGCATTCATCTATGTAAACCCCAAGGAAATTTATAACTCGTTCAGGAGGTATAGTTGTATTTTCAATAGCTAGATCAATGGGATTGCAGTTCTTCTGGCTGTTATGAAATCTTACATTTAACACTTGTTTTAAATGGTTGTCATAACAATTCTTTTGTTTTCCACGTACACATTAAAATCCCATTATTGATGCCACTACATTCATTGTTTTTTAAATTTTATGAGAATTTAAAGTATAGTTGAGGCAGATAACAAAAACAGTTTTGAGATTGATGTACAGTGTTGTTGAGTACTAAAAATAAACCTTAAATAATATTTTATTAAAAATCTTGCTCTTGCTCACTACTTCTTGATCATTGTTCAATATTTTGTGAATTCATACACTTAACTTTCTTGACTGTACTTTAAAAAACGGAATAAAAGCTTGATTATCTTTCTCTATTTTAGAAAAAAAAGCTCTTACAAAATTTAAAATTTCATAACTCTCTCCACACTCCCTTAAAATCGCAAGAAAAATTATTTGGAACAACCGAGCTTTATTGTTATCTCTAGTTGTTTGTTTTAAACGAAGTATTATATTTGTGGTAATAGACGCCTGTTTCTTATGCTAAACACAATTCCTTTCGGAATGAAGTTCTGTCGACCATCTGATAATTTGATGATCTGTGGCATCTTTCAACATTCTTTTTTCTTATAATTTTGGATTAAAAGCGGTTTTAGTTGTTTTTTTTGGGTGTTGTTTTTGAAAGAAGCTACTTAAAACTGCAACAATATTGCTTTAAACAGTTCTACATTTCTGAAGTATCTTATGATATGATTAAGGGATTTTAAGTAAAATTGTGCATAATAAAAGTAACCATTGATGCTATTTTTGTATGTAGATCAAATAAAAAACCAATTAAATCATTCTTAATTTCATGAAGTATTTGTATACCTGCATAAAATAACGCACGTTTCTTTATTAATGTAATGTAAAGTCATCGTCTAGTAAGCGCACAGCGTTCTGAGGCCCAGGTAGCTAAGATATTCTTAGTAAAACTATAAGCAGTAGTTAATGTAATCAGTCCTAATCTGCAATAAGGGACTAATCTATTAAATATAAGGTTTAAAAGTATTTGTAATCACTAGGCCACAAACACCAAGCATAGGGGTTTTGACTTAGTCATTTTTAGAATGCTCACGATATTTGGATATTTTGATACACTACCCGATATTATTTCCTGCTTGTTTGGGTCAGAAATTCTAAATATAACAGGATTTGTTAAAATACTTACCTTCACTGAAATTATAAGCAAAATCTGTTCAGTTTTGTTTTATTACAATTCGCAAAAATACTTGCATATATTATAAATATTAATAATGTAATTGTTGTGGCAGTAAGTTCTGAAACAACCATTGAGTAATAAGTTACTGAAAGATATTTCTATTTCTAATACTTCTTACGAAAAAGATCGGAATAAAAATAAGAACATTTAACATAATTGGTCTGCGTTACCGTGTTACTAATTGTAAGTTCTTGTGACAATTATTAATAAACTATATTACATTCAAACGTGTTTGAAAGTTGAAACCGTTTAGTATTTATATGTTCAATAGGTAATAATATTTATTCTTCTTTTGAACATAGATTTTTTGGTTATTGTTTACTTTTAAACGAATTTTTAGTTTAATATCATATTAATTAATTGTTCGGCATTTTTTAATTAATTAATTAGTATTTAATTTAGGTTAATTAAATGTATGGTTTCTTATGGGATGTTCTAGAAAGAGTTTGCACTTTTACGTCTTCTCGATGTTCACTTGTTTCTAAATTTGTTAATGCTTTTTATTTTTACATTTTCTAGTTTTCTTCCTTTTTTGTATTTTCTGTGCTTTATAATATGACTCATCTTAAAATCCGTTTCAGGCCGAAAAATCAAATCTGCAACTTGTAGGAACTTGATCTATGTATATTCAGGTTCAGTTTGTTTTTTCTTTACAGTGACTTTAACTATCTCTACTTTCCATGCTTTTTTGTTGATTTTGCCATGCAAATCATCATCATCATCGTTTGCCGGAGAGAAGTATTTTTAAATTCGTACACTACGTTATATTATATAAAAATTTGGTAAATTTGTTCTTTTTAACATCAATTTAATTAATGTTTACAGTTTAATTTTCTGCGTATTTCTATTATCAGACTTTTACACTTTAGCATCTAATTAAACTTAGTTTTGTATAGTATTAAACCTTCATTTTGCATCTAACTTTACATGGATATTTTACATGGTAAAAATAGAATTAAATTACAAATCCATAATGGACATAGTTTTAGCATATGGATGTGGTTTTTTTTAAATTTAAAAAAAACAGGCAAATACTAATCGTGTTGTATGTACCACAGTGTTAAATCCGTTCTGTCACAAAACAAAGAAAAAAAATTGTTAAATGCTTTTCTCGTAAAGGTATAAAGCAAGGAAATAAATACTTATGAAATTTTGATAACTGAAAAATAATACGTGTATATTCTCTATTCTGAATTCTGAATAGAAGTGGTAACATTATTTTTTTGCCTCTAGCACTGTAAAACGTTTAAGGTATGTGTCTATAAGTTACAGTTGCTTGATATTTACACATAAAGTGGTAGCTCATTAGGTAAAATCATCAAAAATACTGGACGAGTAGGATGATTTAAGGGGGTAATACACTCTGGCATGCAAAAATAAAGATCAGTATCTGGACGCCTACTAGAATATGTAAAATTTTCAATTTAGTTAAGAATAAAAGTCGATCCTCTAGTATACCATGTTCTTTCTCGTATCTCCACTTAGAAAATAGATCTGGAGATGCGGTTTTTACCATTTTTATTTAATTTCATGTTTTTCAAGTAAATAATTTAAACATATAGCATTGTATTTAAAAATTCCCAAAAAAAGTCGAAAAATTAACAATTGGTCAAACAACGCCAAAATTTGATTTTTTAAATTTTTATGAGAATTTAAAGTATAGTTGAGGCAGATAACAAAAACAGTTTTGAGATTGATGTACAGTGTTGTTGAGTACTAAAAATAAACCTGAAATAATATTTTATTAAAAATCTTGCTCTTGCTCACTACTTCTTGATCATTGTTCAATATTTTTGTGAATTCATACACTTAACTTTCTTGACTGTACTTTAAAAAACGGAATAAAAGCTTGATTATCTTTTCTCTATTTTAGAAAAAAAAAGCTCTTACAAAATTTAAAATTTCATAACTCTCTCCACACTCCCTTAAAATCGTAAGAAAAATTATTTGGAACAACCGAGCTTTATTGTTATCTCTAGTTGTTTGTTTTAAACGAAGTATTATATTTGTGGTAATAGACGCCTGTTTCTTATGCTAAACACAATTCCTTTCGGAATGAAGTTCTGTCGACCATCTGATAATTTGATGATCTGTGGCATCTTTCAACATTCTTTTTCTTATAATTTTGGATTAAAAGCGGTTTTAGTTGTTTTTTGGGTGTTGTTTTTTTGAAAGAAGCTACTTAAAACTGCAACAATATTGCTTTAAACAGTTCTACATTTCTGAAGTATCTTATGATATGATTAAGGGATTTTAAGTAAAATTGTGCATAATAAAAGTAACCATTGATGCTATTTTTGTATGTAGATCAAATAAAAAACCAATTAAATCATTCTTAATTTCATGAAGTATTTGTATACCTGCATAAAATAACGCACGTTTCTTTATTAATGTAATGTAAAGTCATCGTCTAGTAAGCGCACAGCGTTCTGAGGCCCAGGTAGCTAAGATATTCTTAGTAAAACTATAAGCAGTAGTTAATGTAATCAGTCCTAATCTGCAATAAGGGACTAATCTATTAAATATAAGGTTTAAAAGTATTTGTAATCACTAGGCCACAAACACCAAGCATAGGGGTTTTTGACTTAGTCATTTTTTTAGAATGCTCACGATATTTGGATATTTTGATACACTACCCGATATTATTTCCTGCTTGTTTGGGTCAGAAATTCTAAATATAACAGGATTTGTTAAAATACTTACCTTCGCTGTAATTATAAGCAAAATCTGTTCAGTTTTGTTTTATTACAATTCGCAAAATACTTGCATATATTATAAATATTAATAATGTAATTGTTGTGGCAGTAAGTTCTGAAACAACCATTGAGTAATAAGTTACTGAAAAGATATTTCTATTTCTAATACTTCTTACGAAAAAAGATCGGAATAAAAATAAGAACATTTAACATAATTGGTCTGCGTTACCGTGTTACTAATTGTAAGTTCTTGTGACAATTATTAATAAACTATATTACATTCAAACGTGTTTGAAAGTTGAAACCGTTTAGTATTTATATGTTCAATAGGTAATAATATTTATTCTTCTTTTGAACATAGATTTTTTTGGTTGTTGTTTACTTTTAAACGAATTTTTAGTTTAATATCATATTAATTAATTGTTCGGCATTTTTTAATTAATTAATTAGTATTTAATTTAGGTTAATTAAATGTATGGTTTCTTATGGGATGTTCTAGAAAGAGTTTGCACTTTTACGTCTTCTCGATGTTCACTTGTTTCTAAATTTGTTAATGCTTTTTATTTTTACATTTTTCTAGTTTTCTTCCTTTTTGTATTTTCTGTGCTTTATAATATGACTCATCTTAAAATCCGTTTCAGGCCGAAAAATCAAATTTGCAACTTGTGGGAACTTGATCTATGTATATTCAGGTTCAGTTTGTTTTTTCTTTACAGTGACTTTAACTATCTCTACTTTCCATGCTTTTTGTTGATTTTGCCATGCAAATCATCATCATCATCGTTGCCGGAGAGAAGTATTTTTAAATTCGTACACTACGTTATATTATATAAAAATTTGGTAAATTTGTTCTTTTTAACATCAATTTAATTAATGTTTACAGTTTAATTTTTCTGCGTATTTCTATTATCAGACTTTTACACTTTAGCATCTAATTAAACTTAGTTTGTATAGTATTAAACCTTCATTTGCATCTAACTTTACATGGATATTTTACATGGTAAAAATAGAATTAAATTACAAATCCATAATGGACATAGTTTTAGCATATGGATGTGGTTTTAAATTTAAAAAAAACAGGCAAATACTAATCGTGTTGTATGTACCACAGTGTTAAATCCGTACTGTCACAAAACAAAGAAAAAAAAATTTGTTAAATGCTTTTCTCGTAAAGGTATAAAGCAAGGAAATAAATACTTATGAAATTTTGATAACTGAAAAATAATACGTGTATATTCTCTATTCTGAATTCTGAATAGAAGTGGTAACATTATTTTTGCCTCTAGCACTGTAAAACGTTTAAGGTATGTGTCTATAAGTTACAGTTGCTTGATGTTTACACATAAAGTGGTAGCTCATTAGGTAAAATCATCAAAAAATACTGGACAGAGTAGGATGATTTAAGGGGTAATACACTCTGGCATGCAAAAATAAAGATCAGTATCTGGACGCCTACTAGAATATGTAAAATTTTCAATTTAGTTAAGAATAAAAGTCGATCCTCTAGTATACCATGTTCTTTCTCGTATCTCCACTTAGAAAATAGATCTGGAGATGCGGTTTTACCATTTTTATTTAATTTCATGTTTTTCAAGTAAATAATTTAAACATATAGCATTGTATTTAAAATTCCCAAAAAGTCGAAAAATTAACAATTGGTCAAACAACGCCACCTAGCAATCGTTAAAAAACCAGAATAAAACGATAATATAATATTTCATTAGGCATTGAATTGACTTTCAAATGATATTAAATTTGTCGAAATCCTAAAGCGGTACAAAACTTATGACTGTTTTACTTAGTCAGATTTCCCAGTCACCCCTATCAGTTATTTGTCTAGATAGAAGAAAAAGCATTAAAACCAACTTACATAAAATGATCTGAGGATTACAAATATTTAAATTTTATAGTACCATTATTATGTCTTTATTATAAAAATGTGGTTTTTGTATTATTATTAACCCATTCTACATTTGATATAACGAACGAACGACTAATATTTGTTTTGTTTTAGGGATCTGAATAAGTAGGATGTCATCCTTGAATTCAATGTCAACAGCTGATGTCATTCATAACCATTTGAAATAATTTGTCTCTTCTACAAAACTTAAAGAATAGAATAAGTAAGTATACCTATAACTGTAATTTCGGTACAAATGGCAAAAAAAATATTTTTTGCAGAATATATGTAGAAGAATGTAAGTACTTACTTACCTTCATTAATAAGAAAATTATCATCTTGGATTGGGTAATAAAGGAAGAGATATGATCTGCCTCCAAAACTCTACTTTGGTTTTTAAAGTGCGGTCTTTCGTTTTAAGAACGATATCAGTCTCGCATAATTGGAAATGTCTAAATTCTCATAAAGACCGTTATTAATATGGCATTTACCATAATTACAGACCTTCTTTTTACATGTAATTAAGAGTTAAAATTAAAAATTTTAAATTATTTTTATTGTGTGAATATTAAGAAATTGAAAAATCCCAGAAAATTATTGTCTGACAAATTTAGGACAGTTTGAAACTAAAAAAGCACCGTTTCTAAAGCTACAATTTTAACACTCCTTTTTCCTCTTGCCGGCCAATTAGAGTTAGTACACTTGTTCGATTTTAATGAAAATTTTCCAGGTAATTTTCGATTGATTACTAAAATTTTTATTTAGCAGTTTAAGTTTATCTCACTTGTCTAGTTGGTCAATCAAGGATTCCTTTCAGAGAAATAAATTTACAAAATATTTTCTCACAGTTTATGAATATGATTTTTTTAAATAATTATACAAAATTCGAATCAATATCGTAATTAAAAAAAATTAGTGCATTTTATTGTGAGACTTATTTTAGGATCATTAAGATGATCGAGGCAATCTGCGAATTGCCTAAAAAACTCTTTCCTCTGGCTTCAAAGTGAGTACTGAATCTTTAACATAGTGGTTCAATACTGCACGTTGGGCACACTGCAACGCAATGGGCGATATATAAAATAGTGGCTAGTTTTTTTATATAATTTCTTTCCTGTACTCACAATCAGGAACCATACAATTTTTTTAGCTTTGTCGAAATTGTATTCTATGCTAGCTCCCAACTTACTACTCTTTTGTGTTGATAAACAATTTCTTGTCCGTAAACATCATATAAAACTTTCGTTCACTAAGGCTCACAATTATTTACAAAAAAAACTTTCTTTATTTTTTAATATTACATCTAGTTTTTGTTCCAAAAATTTAACTAACCGTACAAGAATATTTACTCTATTTACTGAACCGCAGGTCAAAAACTAGCTTTACGGGTGCGGTTGATCCTTGTTTTACAACTAACCTGTGTGGAATAAAATTTCCTATATTTTGTTACTTTCAGTTTTGTTCTATAATTTTCATATATTTTCATTCTTTAGACACATTTTTATTCTTCGATTTTAAATTATTCTAACCCAACCTTGTTAATGTGCCTTCAAATCTCTTCATTGCTACATTATAATTACAGTTCCGGTAGGATGCCCTTCAACCGATGATGGTTTTATTTCTTACGAACTTTCTTCATTTACGCTAAGTCTTTCTCTTTTCTTTCGTTCTTTCCAAGTCCTTTGTTACTAACGCAGTTCCACTTCTGTAGCCTTCCCTAACTCTAACACATGAAGCTGCCACGATTCGGTTAAGGAAGAGTATGCAAACATGAAAGTCACAGTTATTGTCTGGGAATTCTGCGTATCCTTGGATAATCCGATCCACAAAAGTTTCATTACCAACAATGCTTGATTTTAAAGGCGTCTTCTGCTAATATACAGAGAACTGATTAACTTCGGTAGCTCTAAAAAAGAAATATATAATTTTTTTTTTATTCGTTTTGGATGTGAGTATAGTAGATCGATTTTAAGAGATAGGAACTCTGGAATCCTGTGCGACTATAATATTACTTATTAGATCCAAATTTCAGCGACTTTTTTAAATTAAATTCGTTACCAGCGTTTCTCATCATCCTGAAAATTTGATTTTTGGTTTCGAAACAAACTTCTATGTATTTTTCAGCCACCGGCGAACTTTCAGAACGTCTACATCTTTTTTAGTAGGTACTGCCAAATCAGCACTAGCATTGACCAAAAGCAATGCAGATGTTTGTCAAAATGAATGACCATTGTATTTAACAACATCTTGAATACCATGCATTTTATTTTGGAATTCCTCAAATTGTGTGGGTTTCTACCGTTCTTTTTAATGTCTATATCGCACAAACAACATTCGGTGGTTCACACTTATTTGGGTCTCAGTGACACGTATATTCTGAGTAACTCCAAATACTATTAATCTTTTCTTTTTGTTTTTGTTCATTTGTCTTAGTGCATGGAAACTTAATAATGTTAATTAACAACTGTTAATTTTTGCAAATGCAATTAGATTTAACGGGTTCGTTTCAATATTTTAAAATTTTTGATTTTTTAAATTTGACAAAATGAAACAAAATACATAACAACATTTGAGAAATATTCGAATTTCAGGACTCGGCTATCACCTCAAACACCTCATTCATAATGTTAAATATGACTTCCCGTATACTAATGGTGTTAATTATTTTATTAATATTTATTAATATTATTATTGAATTTATTATATAAAACATTTATTTACCATTTACAATACTTAATTTGTTTAAATAACAACTCAAACAATTTTATAGTTTTTACTCTATCTCAAAAGGTCATGTACGCCAATATTCGTTTTTGTGTTGTGTTTTTAAGCGTTTTTAATATAAATATAAAACATGGAAGGTGATTAGTACTTTAGAGTACTCCATGGTGAACAAGCAAAACATGTTGTTCCAGAGAATCATTACTTTGATTTCCGGACCTGGTCATCAAGACCCTCCCGGACAATTAGGACAATTTCACAAAACACAATCACACACTAATATACGGCGCACAACAAATATTCTACAAATTAATGTTGCGGGGTTGAGTAAGGACAAATCAGATTTCTTAGCTAATCTTTGTTTCAGGACCAAGGATCGATATTTTACTTTTTACAGGAAACACACTGTGGAGATGAGACAATAAAGAGCCCCATTTATGGAATACTACATACATCAAAGAAAATATTCAATATGAAAATATACAAAAAAAGTATAATTTCTGAAATTTTTGTTATATCTACTACAATAGAACATTTACACGTAGTAAATATTTATAAACCTCCTCTAATAGCTTGGCCAGAACGGTTTAATGTCGTTTTTTCTGATCCATGTGTATATATTGGAGGTTTTAATTGTCATAAGACATTATGGGGCTACGAAGACAACGATGCCAATATAATAACGTTACCAACGTGGATGGATATTCAAAACATACATTTAGTATGCGATCCAAAAGACATCAAAACATTTTACTTTGGTCAATGGCAAGACGGTTACAGCCCGGACCTGTGTTTAGTGTCAATGGATCGTGATATGGTTCCATTACAATCAGAACGTATGATATTAAACAATTTTCCAAGAAATCAACATAGACCTTCGCTATTATACTAAGTCTTTCTCTTTTCTTTCGTCCTTTCCAAGTCTTTTGTTGCTAACGCAGCTTTTCTGTAGACTCCTCTAACTCTAACACATCAAGCTACCACAATTCGGTTAAGGAATTTAAGTAAAATGAAAACAAGAAATAATGTCATTCAAACATTAGCTTGAACAACTTGGGAGCAGATGCAACGACACTTCGTACAGTTACATTGGCATTCGTTTATTCTACAGCAGAATATTGCGTGCTCCTGTCTGGTTGAATAGTTATTCAAAAAAAGATGCCTAGTTGAACTGCACTATGCGCATAATAAGTGGAAAATTAAATCTACTCTTCTCGTTTATCTTCCTGTTCGTTGTAATATTGTAATATTTGATAAATGCTAACTTAACAAAAACTTACCAATTTGGAATGATATTGACAACCCTCCAGCTAAAAGACATAAATCTTGAAGTCCTGTATGGTTGCAAGATTATTTAAGTACGGCTTTTCTCAAATTGAAGAGTGAAAAAATTATGGTCTTGAGTTGATGTTCTCGATAAACATCTCATTGGTGATCTAACAATAAAAGCAAAGTAAATCGCATAAGAACAAATGCAACTCTATGTTGTTTAAATGGGGTGAGATTTTTAATCCAAATTGTGACTGTGGAAACGAACCAGAGATAGTTGCACACATTGTGGAGGATTGTCAATTGTCAAAGTTTAAAGTTGGGTGTTTGTAAACATTCATAATTTAACGAACGAAGCTGTATTATGGCTTACTAATCTGAAGAACATTTAAAGTTAAGCAATATTTTGTATTCTCTGTTCTGATTATCTGTTTTTCCATTATTTTACTTACTATTTCTTTAACGTACTATTTTTTTTCATTATCAAGAGTGGCGCTTGACCGCTCCATTATATGTCGTCATTCAATGGCTGTGCTGTTATATTTTATGTTTGTATCTACCTTCTATAATGTTTACACACTTAATCAATATTATTAGATATAAATACTAAGGTGGGTAAGGGGTAGGCATGTTTAAGTTTTAGTGGTGTTCCTAAACCTGGAAAGAAATGTTTTGCCAAGAGGAACCAATCCACAATTGCACACGGTTTCATCACCACACTATACAGGTGTATACTGGTAGGACACTATACATAATATTTACATCACAATACAATAATAAAAATGTATAAATAAATAAATAAATCTCAAAGCCCACTATGTGATGATTATTATTATTATTATCATTATTATGATTATTATTATTAATTATTATTATTGTTTCTGGATATTGATACAACAGGAATACGGTTGTGAAATTTCGTCATCGTATCTTAAGTTCCAAACAAAAAGCAATTTAAGAATCACGATTTCTTACAGATTAAAGCACTCACTTGATGCTTTGATTTAAAAGATAAAGTTCTTTTCTTGTGAAGCACTAAACAGTAATCTGCTATTCCATCTTATTTGATAACACTTTTTTGATTGCAGAAATCTTGATGAATGCGTTCCTCAACTAAATCAATGTTTTGGGAAAATGCATGCCATTCTATGGTAGCAATTCACATCACTTTTCTTCACAATTTTTTTGGCACAAAGTCAACAGATTTGTTGTTATCACGAAAATTTTTATGAGAATACGTTCTCTTCGACTTTTGTTGCAGTATACGCTTACGAAATTTTTGCTTGAGAACGCACACACATAACTATAAAAATATTTCTGATTGACAGACCATTATATCAAATCTCTGATTTTTTCTGTCACTTTTAATAGTAATAATAACTAATTTAATTTATATAAAATTCAGTGATTCAGGCTATTTGGACTTACATATACAGTGTGTCTGTAAAAGTTGGCAACATATGGGAAACTATTATTAATTTTTCAAAAAAAGTTATTATTTATAAAGTGTTCTGCATGTTATAATATCTAAAATACAATCATCAGATATTAAATTTTTACAGTCGTATACGCGGTTTGTCAAAAAATATGAATTTATAAAAAAAAATTTAAGTAAAAGAATGTAATTGCACATTAAAACATAGTTTCTTATTCCGAACAACTTTTCATAATTACAGTTTTCGATATTGTTACAAATAAAGGTACCTACCTACCTAATTCACTCCTGTACCAAACTCCTAATTCTTGTGAAACCCGTATACGACTAAAAAACTTTAACATCTGATGATTGCAATTTAAATCATGCAGAACTTTTTATAAAGAATACATTTTTTTGTAAAATTAATAATAAAAAGTTTCCCTAATGTTGCCAATTTTTACAGTCATACTGTATATTGACTTCAACTATTTATATACTTTTATATTTGGTTGTAATTAATTTTATTTTAAACTAAGAATGTGATATAGTGATTTGTCCAACAAGTGAGGAAAGCTTTCCTCATGTGTTAAACACAACATTTTTCTACGACATTCTCCAAAACCCCTAATAAAAAATGTAATATTTATTGTAAACATAACTTATTGTTACATAATTTCGTCACATTTTCGTACGTAAAAGCAAAAGTTGATAATAGGTGGGTCTCAATAGTTTCGCTCACTATATGTATGTCGTAGAAAAATGTATTTGCGAAAATACATTTTATTTCTATTTTCTATTTTATGTTATTATGCTTTGTCCAAGAAATGTTGTAAATTTCAGTGATAATAAAGCTGTTTTTGATTTGATTTTTTGATGATTAATATTTATATAATTGCTTCAAATTAACTGAGACAAATTTGATGTTAGACTCGTTAGTGTTATATCAGCAACCAACGGAACTCGAATAGAACTAGTAATAATTATTTTGAAATGTATCCCTACAGACGACAGCCTATTTTATTATAACGCTTATTCTAACATTCA
Organism: Abscondita cerata; assembly: GCA_030710515.1. NCBI lineage: Eukaryota > Metazoa > Arthropoda > Insecta > Coleoptera > Lampyridae > Abscondita > Abscondita cerata. Next base: position 192,435 of record JALBCR010001122.1, on the reverse strand, counting down.
ATTTGCAAGTTTAGTTTTATAATTGTCTTTGGTAGAAGAAACATATTGAACTCCGTCAAATACAATCGTTTGAAATATTGTAATTTTTTTAAACTAATTTTGACTTTAAACGAACAAAATTGACGTAGTCGTGATCGAGCACAGATCAACTCAAGTTTAACGAGAAATGAAAATACTGTAAGTCATCGAATTTATATTATTTTATTGCATTGAAAGTGAAAATAATAATTAAAATTAATGCACATACTACCATAATTTTAAAATTTAATTTTAAGTTTAGGTAGACAGACGAATGAAAGATTGGTGCATACATTACGTTTGCTTAATTTCCATTCTGACTCTGTACCTATGCGTAGGAACCGTGAATGAATTCTATTCATTGCTTTACTAAAGTAAAAATAAATAAATAAAACTTCGATAAACTTTAATTATAATAAATAATTAATGTCATATAGTGACAGTGACGACGAATTTGAAATTAATAATTTAAATAACATTTTAAGAGAAGTAAGTATTGGACCGGCGCGTTTAAATTTGACAATGAAAAATCAACCAAATCAAGCACATACTGTAGCGCAAAATGTAAATGGTAATCCACAAGTTAAATACCAATTCTTGATGGTAAACTTTCGGAACAAAGCGAATATATACGTTCAGTTGAAGACATTTTAACTCAATTTTGGCAAAATCCAACTCCAAACGCTTTTATCCGCGGTTCGCAGTCGTTTAAAAGATGCAGGCAACACTTGAAATTGTTACCGGTCATGTTTACGGTTCATGGACCGCATTGAAAGCAGTTTTTATAAATAGTTTTGGTGATCAAAAATCAGAGTTAAATATTCAAATTGATATGAATGGATTAAGGCAACACCCTAAAGAAAACCCCATTGATTTTTTTAACAAAGTTCGCTCTTTACTTGCAGCTTTAAACTCAAAAATTACGTTAGGTAGTAAAACTAGAAAATTACAAAATAATACATCCAAAGAATTGGCTTTAAAAGTGTTTATAATTAAGTGGATTGTTAGAACCATTGGGTAGTTTTATTAGAAGTCGTTCTCCAAATTCACTGGAGCAGGCACTTATATATACGTTAAAGATGAATTAGATATTAGATATTTTCAAAATACTAGCAAAAGTAATTCTTATTATTATCAATCTTCACCACAAAAAGTCACATTTTAATCAAAATTCTCAATTTAATAATTATTATAGAGAACATTATAATCAATCTAATAATTTTTCAAATTATCGCAGACAAAATCAATTTACAAATTTTTCTAAACCAGCATATGATAATTTTAATTGACCGTCATATTTAATTTACAAAGACAATCAACAGACGTTTTCAGACCAAAACAAAATTTTAAACCTACTTTCAAACCAGAATCAATTCAAACAAGTACAATAAAGAAACGCACCGCTTCACAACAGTTACAGAGACAGGTTATTCGAAATTTTAGACATACTAATTACACACAATCCTCAAATCAACTTAGAAATTTTGCAATCTCAAGATTTATTTAATACAAATTTATTTAAAGCACCAGATATAATGAAGAAAATTATGTTGCCGAATTAAATAAAAAATTTTCAAATTTACACTATTTAGAACCAAGCAATGACGTAAATTTTTGTTAACAGCTTCGGTCGAATCTTTTACAATTCCCTTAAATCAAATTTACCTTACATCAAAATGTATTTAATTTTCATACGGAATACGTAAGATTAATAGGAACCGATTGATTTGCCTCTTTACCCGCAAATATCGATTATAAATGGATGCATATCCAGCAGACAAAACTAATGTACCATTTATTACAATGAATACAAATTAACGCAAGAAGAACAAAAACGTAATCAATGCCATTTTTCAAAAATTAAAAACTATTTTATTACCTCCGCGAATAGAAACATTTACAATGTTGCCCGCAGTAGGAAAAAATGGATATAAATTAGCCCCTAAATTACATTTTACTGAAAATATAATAATACTCTCTGCAATCGTTACTCTTAAAACTAATTGGTTTTGTGCTAGTTTAATTAATACGTCGAACGAACCACAAACTTTTATAATATCACAACCCTTAATACTTGAAGATTATATTCCATCTAAAGACTAAATTGAATTTAATAATCACGACGAATTGATAAACAATCATAAATAAATACTTTTTTAAAATTTAAAAGAAAATTTAAGACTTGAACATTTAAATGAAGAAGAACGAGCAACATTAACAATTTTATATATATATATATATATATATATATATATATATATATATATATATATTTAAACGATAAGGTTTTCGACATCTAAGTGTCGACTCGTGAAAGCGTTCACGTACGTAAATGTTAGCAAATTTGCCGACAGGTATGTAAAGCAGTTACATAGTCGATTCTTCAATAATTATAGCCAACCTAACAGTTGGCAAGTATAAAAATTTGCTAACATTTACGTACGTGAACGGTTTCACGAGTCGACACTAGATGTCAAAACTATCGTTTAAATATTGTGATCCATCCAGTAGGGCATATAGTCGACAGCGCGCGTTTGTACAATAGTGAACTTACACTCGAGTTCTCTCACTCCCGATGAGTCCCAAAAGGACGAAACAGCTGTCGGGTGATTCTCAGTGTTTGTTTGCTATTGTACAACCTCTTGCGTACTTTACTGCAGGCGATTCGAAATTTTTATACTTGTCAACTGTTAGGTTGGCTATAATTATTGAAGAATCGACTATGTAACTACTTTACATACCTGTCGGCAAATTTGCATATATATAAAGATATATTTTATACTTCTAAAATTCCATTAACAGCAACTACGTAAATAAAACATAAAATTAAAACAAAAATTGAAAGCCCATTTATACTAAAACTTACAGATATCCTCATGTACATCAAATTAATAAAATGCTTCATCAAAATATTGTTGAAACTTCAGAATCTCCGTATAATTTTCCTATTTGGGTAGTCCCAAAAAAATTAGACGTTTCAGGTCAAAGAAAATGGAAAATTGTTATTGATTATCGTAAACTGAACAAACAAACTGTGGATGATAAATACCCACTCCCCCTTATTGAAACAGTATTAGACAATCTCAGTAGAGCAAATTATTTTACTATTCTTGACTTAGTCTCCGGTTTTCGTCAAATAGAAATAAACAAAAGAGATCGCAAAAACAGCATTCTCAACAGAAGAAGGACATTTTCAATTTAGGCGAATGCCTGTGGGTCTAAAAATAGTCCCTCTACATTTTAACAAATGCTGAACACCGCGTTGACAGATTTAAGCCCAAATCAATGCTTAGTTTATTTAGATGATGTAATTGCTTTGTTAACAATCACTACAAGAACACATTAATAGACTAAAAATGTATTTAAGAAATGTAAAGAAACAGTAAAATTCAATTAGATAAATCAGAAGTTCTTCAAAAACTGTAAAATACTTAGAACACATAATTACTCCAAACGGAATACGACCACATCGTTCCAAAATTGAATCTATTAAAAATTTTCCTCTTCCGAGTACGAAAACTGAAATAAAAATCATTTTTAGGATTATTTCGATATTACAGAAAATTTGTTAAAGATTTTGCTAAGATAACCAAATTCCTCGCACATTGTTTAAAAAATGATAACAAAATTATTCATTCTCAAGAATTTATAAATTCATTCAAATATTGTAAAATATCTTAACTAATGAACCAATTTTGCAATACCCAGATTTTAATAAACAATTTAAATCAACAACTGACGCTTCAAAATTTGCATTTGAAGCACAAAATGGAAAACCTGTAAGTTATGCTTCACATACTTTAAATGAAACAGAACAAAAATACAGTACTATTGAACGCGAATTATTAGCCATTGTATGGGATACAAAACAATTTAGGCCATCTTTATTCGGTACCAATGTTTGAACCAGAAACAATAATTTGTTACCAATTGAAAATGAAGATAATAATACATAACAGATACGATACATTCACAACATTTTAATACACAAATTGAATTTATAGAATTAAATTGAACGTTTTCTTTCAACTCTTATTGAACATTATCGACTTTTAGGAAACATGCCAGAAATTAGAAAAAATCCATATTGTGTAATGGCCTATAACCACTCACTACATTCAAATTTAAATTTAAATTTGAAGTATTATTTGGACACACAGAATGTAAAAACGCTTTTAATTTAAACTACGAAAAATCATTTTATGAAAATTACAGGTCGAGTCATAAAGAAAAATGAAATATTTATATGATGCTCTTCAAAACAAACAATTACTAAAGAAAATCAAAATGAAAACTTTAACAAACCTCGCAAACATCAAACTTTTAATATAGGTAGGTGATAAAGTTTACAATGAAACTAACGTTAGAAAAAAAAAAAGATCCAAAATTTATAGGACCTTATGTTGTTGACAAAATTCATGAACATGACACCTAGAAAATAAACATTATCTTTTAGGAAAACGACGTTATGTACAAATAGAAGACATTTTCATTAATCACTTCAATCAGTTATTAATATTAAAACAATACATAACGAAAGCTTAGAACAAGCTCAAAACCAAAAACTTTTGAACAATAATTTAAATAAAATTTTCTTAGAAAATGTAAAAATTCAAAAAATATTTATCGAAGCATCAACTTATTCGATAATTAATGAATCAATTCAATCTCTTCAATTATTTATTAATGTTTGGACTTCCATACCCTCCAAATTATGAAAATCTTTATATGAATACATTATTACTACAAAAATATATCAAAAAAACAACATATTCTCTTTTATAACGCGTGATTCAAAAATTTTTTCAACAAAGTGGACCATGGAAAAATTCACGTACGTCTACACTAAATGCATAAAACTGGATGTCTTGAAATTAAATCTGTCAGAATTGACAAATGTACAAGCTAAGCTAAGATACACCTGTTATATCTTGCTTTGTCGTTCATGGCAAAGTTTGATGAAAAATGTTTTGAATCACGAGTTATATTTGAAATACCTTTAGTAGAACCCTTTCTAGAATACCAACTTATCAAACTTTATACCCTTTCCTGATTACACAAAAAATAATAAATTCCAAATAATTATTCACTCTTTTAATACATTACTTTATAATACAGAATTTAGTGTTCCTATCAAATTCAATATCTGTCAATCAACTTCAATAAATCATTATTTCTGTTCAAATAATAATTATTTCAATATGCCAAATTCAAAACTTTGCGAAACGCAATTACTTTCCTTTCATGACAATCAAACTTGTGAACCTTATACTTTTGAATTAACCACTTCTAAAATATTACAAGTAGATACCGCCACTTGGTTAGTTGGTTCACCTTTTAAAACTATTTTAGACATTAAATGTAAAAATAATATTAATAGAAAAGCAGTGGCGGATTGTCCATATGGTCATTTGGTCAATGACCTCCCAAAAATTTTGACAATATATAAAAAAATATTCATTATTACGTGTTTTATTAAAATAGGTAATTAAGTCGCAAGTACAATAACTTAAAATTTATCGGCCGTCGTTCGTAATTCATCCTCTTCAACCTTGGGCTGGCGGTGCGAATTGTCCTCATTGAATTAGATCTACCCGGAAAAACTAGAAAAACGTGCAGCGCCCAAATAAACGCGAACGTCCGAAACAATAATCAACTTTGGGTCATGAGCCGGATCCCGCAGTTTACGTTGACTTCGTATAGGGTGTACAACTACGCTCGATTTTTGATTCGATTTTCGCGTGTTTTAAATCAATTTAAGAATTTATATTGATATGTTTTACTGTTGTTGTGTTGTTTTGTAAAAATACTATTTTTGATTCGCGTGTGCATGCGCTATAATAGAAAATGTCGGTAGTGCAGAAAATTAAACAACTAAAAAGTGCTAACAAACTTAATTTTACAAAATTAGTTGAGTTCAAGGCAAATGGTCGTCCTTTGCCAGAACTAAGTTTACGACAGACTAGCAAAGACAAAAATAAAGATGTTCATCGAAACTTCCGCAAGGTAATGTACGGATTTAGCTAACTGGATATGTGGTTGTGAAGTATCAAATGTATTTTACTGTTTTGTTTGTTTATTATTTTCGAAAGACTCGTCAGACTCGCTATAGTCCAAATCCGGTGTCAGAGATTTAAAACATTTAAAAGAGGAAATAAAAAAACATGTTTCGTCTGCAGAACACATGAAATGCTCGGTAAATTTTGCAACCGTAGGAAATGTTGATATTCGTACACAGCTAGACAATGCTTATAGAAAATCCCTTAGAGATTTTAATGAGAATGTTTTTTGCGGTGCATTTGAGTTATTTATATTTTTTTAAGTATGCCTATTTTTTAAATTAATTTTTGACCTCCCAGTATGATGACCACGAGCCGCCACTGTAGAAAAGATATAAAAGAAACAAATTTAATTAACGTAACACCTGATTGTTCGGTGTTGGTTAATCATAATGAAGTTTGCAATGAAATAATCTTCAACTAAAGAAATCGATTTAAAACTGCATGGTGTTGGTGAATTACAAATTTATAAAACTAAAATAATTAATATTTCAAAATTGACTTAACTTCAACTTCCACAAATACGCAAGATTTAGTTAAAACCAAAATAAAATTAAATGAACAAAGACGTAGACTTATAGAAACAGAAGGGCCAATAATGACAACCCTTAATTATTGTTCTATTATTATTGTATTTATATTTATCATATGTATTACTTGTATTATTCTATATGTATATGTAAATGTGACTCCTTCAAACAAACATTAACAAAATATTTTAAACCACATTTTGTAAACTTGGACATTATTGACAATTCATTACTTCAATCAAAAACTTAAATTTCATTTTCACTCATTTAAGATTCTTGGGATGGAGGAGTTATGTATAATAATTAGAATATTCAGCAATAGATAAATAGTAGACACATTTATCTAGTGCTGATGCATTCTCTAGAATTGTATTTTATCTATTTTAATTGTAACACTTAATTTTTCCAAGTTTAGTTTTTTGTAGAAGAAACATATTGAACTCCGTCAAACATAATCATTTGAAATAAATTGTAATTTTTTTAAACTAATTTTGACATTAAACGAACACAATTCCGGTTTATTTCAGTAATAGTTCATTAAATTATTTTTGTTACTCTAACAAAAATCAGTTAAATTGGAAAATTGTTTGTTAAATACTAAGTTATTGTCATTGCAAATATTTATCCATTGTTAGACTTTAGCATACTTAAATAAATGAAATGTATGTTTTTTTGGTAAAAGGAAACTTCAATTTTCTTTTTTTTATTTACGTCAACATTTTTCATTTGTCGCAACAGAAGCGAAACACATAGACATTCGAAAATTAGATTTAGGAAGGAAAGTGTAACAATAACGAAGTAACAAGATGACTTACGATACATTGTGAATCCCCTATCATAACATTTTCGAGCCTGTTGCATACAAGCAATGTCTTTATTTAAGAGAAAAAACGCCGCTTCTAGTATTCTCGTCTCATCTAAGATGAATAATCGAGTAAATGCAATACGATACGACCCCTAGAAAAACATCCCTTGCACGAATAAAAGCTTAACATATACAAAGCTGGAAAACTTTTGACCCGTAGAGACAGCGTGATATCTCTTTGCGCTTCGTCGATCTTATTGGATTATATCAATCCGCAAAAAAACGTGAATTATGTGAAATACAACTTACACCAAACAGTTTTTAGTTTGAACAAGCTTTAGTCATTATTTAATTCAAAATATTACTTTTGATATTTCTAAACTAAGAATAACAATAAAATATTAATAAAATCTAAATAAATTTCGTTGTATGTTAGTATAATGTGCGCAAAAGAAAAATAATACTCTAACATAAAGCACACTTTTTCCCCAAGCTTTTAAAGCTATTTTTAAAACTGCGATATTCTAGACATGGTTTATTTTACATGTTAATCATACTTTAATATCAAAGGAAAGAACACCAACTGCAGCGTCTATTTAACCAACAGAAAAACACCAAAACTGCACCAAACTTTAATATGTTTTAAAAGCTTCTAGGAATTACAATTTTTTAACGGTCCTTAACTTTTTAATTAACATGAAAATGATTTTAACATGTCTGTGTCAAAAATTGTTTTACATATTTTTTAACTCAAATAGTGTTACTAACATTGACTTAATAATAACAACTAAAATCAATTTTTTAAAATTGTAATCTTTTCAAAAGTTCAAATACAAACATACTTTTGTTCTTCAAATTATTCAATGAATTTTTGACTGCTACCCTTATCGTTTGATTGGTATCAGTATTTGTTATTTCGATGTTTTAACTTCTTCTTAAAGTTTATTTTCGTATCTTCTACTCGTAAACTAGTAACTTTTTAAAATTGTATTAATTTAACATATTTACCTACTCGTACTATTAAAAATCTATTTTTATGATTATTTGGTAAAACAATCTTCGATTTTCTTGTTTAAATATTTTTCTTTACGTATTTGAAATACACTTTGGTAACCAAGAATTCTTTCTTGAGACAATAGTGCAAGCATTATTTATCTCACAATTATTTAAAGATTAATTTTTATTATTGTGCTTAATCTGTACTTTTTTTGTACTGATTCAAAATAAATGTCTACACTTGCTAATAATAGTATACATGCACTGTTTATTTGCGGTTGGGAATTCATACATTTGAGGTTGCCAATAGTTCTTCGAAATCCAAGATGACACACGAAATGAAAGTACTAACCATTTAGATTAGAACAATAATAATATAATAATAGCACTTCCTGATTTGAATACAATGAAACATACATTTCTGCAGATCGAAGAGAGGAGTATTACACCACATACAATGTATTCTTCAACAAGCTCTCATTAAAAGAAAATTTATTATTTTACAGTCACCAAATAATATATATTCATATACTAAATAGTAAGTAACTCAGTTAAGACGCGATTAATTTACCTCCGATCATAAAGTGTTTTGATAGGTGTGGCTATCATCAATTTTTTATGTCATTGATAACTTCAGCTAATAAACGTCAATTGATTGTTAGTGTTCATCAAATTTCAACAAAAAATGGGGTTTTCGTCAGAACTGAAAGATTTATTATTGATTCTTACTTCTGTAACGGTGTTGCCAAGTGCGCGGAAAAAAATCATCAAAAAACAATAATGTGGAAACTTTATTTTAGAAAATGATAACACATTTTTCTAACAATCAAAACTATTGTCGTTAATGTTACATTACAATTGTTGTTAACATTTAGTTGTATTTTTGTACATTACTGTGCAAGTGTTTCACAAAATGTTTGTGTAAATTCAGATAAAATGAGGTTGTGGTAATTTTACAATATTGTGCGAATTTGTTACATTTTCCGTGTTTTTCAAGCGCTGTTATTAATTATTATCTTTACCCTACCAGTGTAAATTGTTACTAACTAGAAATATTTATTGTTAATTGTAGCAAACCATATACAAGAAGATACCTTTAATGATGATAATTAAATATTTCCTCCTATAATGATCTAACTGAAGGTGACAGAGAATTAATGCCAGTTCCAGTATGTTGTCACAAAGTATTCCAGTTAATGTTATAGTATTATTTTATAAATGTTTGTTATCATTTCAAATATTGTTTATATTATCTAAATGTCTATTATAAAATATTTCATTACAGCATTTGTTTTAGATTTAAACGACAATCCCTAATATTCTTTTCCCTAAAACGATAAATAATCCAAAAATTTTGTTTAAATTTCTCGTATATAATTCCCCAGCAACTACTGTTCAAAGAGATTAAAACAATACTTAGCAAAATTTATATAAAAACTTGCACAATTACAATTACAAAATATGCAAGAAAGGAATAAATTTTAAAACAGTGTTGTGGAACATGTCACCCAAGGGTGTGGCAAATCATAAAGCAATGATGTGTAAACAAATCTCATCATATTGTGATAAACTTTACAACATGAATGCGTTACTTTTCACGATGACATTGTACTAGAGAATTGCACAATATTTTACCAACAAACAACCAGTAAGAAGATACACAAATTGTGGCTAGTCTAGTCGTATAATTACTATATATTGTAGTAAATAAATAGAATTTGTGTTTAGGTTCCATGTGAGCATACAGCACTGTTGCTTGTTTAGCAGAGTTTCAGGAAAGATTTAGATGTATCGTATATGCAACCAACAATACGCATCTCGTTAACAAAAACAAGAAAAATTTGCTAATGTCAAAATCATAACCACCCATTATCTAAAAACTTTATGATCACTGGGTAGAATTAGAATCGAATAACGTAAATTTCACCCGCAAACATGAACATGAAAAACGTTTTCATGAGAAGTATTATGAATGTAACCACCGCCTCTAAAAAATACAGTGATATTCAAATTATTAAGCAACCAATCGTTTCATATTTCAAACGAAAATTAGTTAATAAACTGTACTTTTGAACAAGTACATTACTTATAGGAAAGCACATTACTTATGTGTCTGCGAATGATGTGTATATTCCTAACTAATTAAAATGCCGACTTTACGGTTTGCTAAGACAAAACTTCGAAATTTTTATGCTTGCTAGGGCAAAGCGTCGCCATTTTTATGCAAAACAGAGACAGTTCTTTCTTTTATTTACCTCCTTACAAATAAATTAACCGCCTTGAATAGTGACAAATGTAAAATCAATGTGCTGAAAAAATTTATACTAAGCCATGACTGCAAGCTTTAATATTATACTTATGAGCGCAAACCGTCTTATAAAATTGGCCAAACGCATTCACTCAACAACTGCTACATACGTTAGATTTTGATAAATAAGAAGACAAGCGATTGGCTTTGTTCCACAGTGCAAAAAATACCAAGACCTATTCAAGCTTACAAGACGACATTTTATGCAATTGTAACTGAAATAAAATCAAAATCAGCAAATTTACCTTAGATTTATAATTGCAAAAGAACTTCAAAAAACACAAAGAACATCCTGCAAGAAAGAAACCATGCTCACAAAAAAAACAGAAGTTGCATAACAAGCAATGAAAAAAATACATTACATAATTCTCTTATGTTACACCAGAACCTAATCCAGCATCTCAACAGTCAGTAACTACTCATAAGCAACAAAACTACATCAATCCATAAAATGGGAACCGAAAATAACCGCAATTAATAAAGCATTGCAAAGAATCCTTAGTACACTTAGTAAACAAGGAGGCTTTATTCAATATATCTTGAATAAAATGATATTTTGAATAGAAATTGGCAATAACACATATATTAATTTATAAATCATTTCGAATCGCAATCTGAAATTTAAATGGGCTACTTCTACATGCCCATGACTCGGAGCTGTTCCTTTGGGATGAGAAAATTTACGTTTGTCTACTTAATTCACTAGGAAAGCTATCTCAATATAAACTATATCACACCGCCTGACACTTGTGAAATACAAACAACAATTGTAAAAATTAGTACGAAATCCAATCACTATATAATTGATGTAGTATACTGTCTATCCTTTGAAACATTGGGAGATTACTTCAGCATTGGAAATTATTTTAATGCCAAGCTTACGTATTTGAGATCAAGGCTAATCTTGGCCATCGGATAATAATAAAATTTGAATATAATTAACTTCTAGATTTTGAAAAATATGTTTTTTAATTACATTAACATTGGAAATAATATTATAACTTGCCATCAGACCCCACAAGTGTTTGCAGTTCTACAGGGTTTAAACCAACAAAAATGATATCGAATTCTCTTCTTGGAAAACCACCACGAGATTAAAACGACCTCAAAACTAAACAATAATTAACAGGATAATAACTGATGAACAAGAGCAAATGGAAAAACAAAAATATTTGTTTCAGACCTAGTTAACATCTTCCAACCACATCCAACAGTAAATAAAAGACCCGACGAGAGATAGACATCATGGAAATAGAACAATTGTTCTATACGAAGTATACCCAAAGACGCTAAAATTATTAGTAATTTTAGTAATTGCTAACTGCAATGTGATTATTCAAAAAATTGAAGCAAAGGTGTAGTTTCCTGCAAATGGCTTAAAACAACTAAAGATGAGAAAATTTAATTCTACATCCATTTTGTGATCAGTGACAGCAACGATTTGAAACATCGTCTTAATCTCTACAAATCAAAACCCAAAAAATCATTTATTTATATTCAAAATAGAAAATATTTAACAGGACTCCTGCAAACCTATGTTTTTGCAATAAATAAAACATATGCCGAAAACTATAGCACATGTCTTGACAATATGGTTCCACCAATTATAAAATTTAATGTCAAATTAGGATTATTCCATTAAAAAAAAACAAAGATAGAGTCAATATTTGGTATATCTGGAAGTACTACCATTTTGAAAATATTTTTGTTCGTCTTGGAGTATGGCCAAATACCAAATTTCATTTCACCTTGTATAATGTAACTGCAAAAACGAAAAAAATAAAGAACAACCATTGTACACACATTGTATATTTATCACATTTTATTTATTAGGTATCTATTTTTTTCCACAAGAGCTACTACGTACTGAAATAAAATTTATTTGAGTATTACTTTTAAATAACTATCTGACACTGAGCTAGCCCGGTACATTCAGTAATCCGTCATCGCTATCCCAGAATGCAAAGCGTTTTATCACAATGAACAGGAAAAATAACTGAGCAACACTCAGGTTTTCTTCAATCTAAATTCAATAATATATCATAAAATGTTTTAAAAAATCAATTAAGTTACTCCGTATTATTTGTAGAAATTACTTTAGTCGTACTTTGTGTCCTTTTCCTGTTGTTGCGAAGTAATCTCAATAACGATGGCGATTTGTGATAGTATTGAACGAAACAATTGTTTATTATTAGTTAACTCATGGAATTTCTAAGTCTCAGTGACAGAAGCAACAAAATAATAATTTAATCCAACAAATTTAACCAACTTTATTAAATTTGAGCTCATCTGAATCGTATTTCAAGAACTACTCAGAACATATTCAGGCCGTGCGGTGAATTGAAAAAATCTGAAAGAACACAATGTTAGTATACGCCTACAAACGTTGTTGTTAGAATAAGAACAGCTGGAAAATAATGGTTTATATTTCCAATTTATAGAATCTTGTTAATTGGAGGTAGCAAAAAAAAACCAGTTTAATTTTTTCAGTTTTCGGCTACTACGATGCGTAGCCTTCTTCAAGACATTCTGTGTTTTATTGATAATTTAGTAACACTATAAAAGTATAATAAATTTTTTAGGATATAGCTTTACTACTTTACTAGTTTTACTTAGCACGTGAATGCATATTAAAGCTGCAAAATCGCAGTTGGATAAATTCGAGGATAACTGAGTTATTTAATTTTTTCGAAACGTCCATTTTTCCAGAAAAAGTAAAATAATTCGAAAACCGTCCATTTTAGACAACATGTATGATACATAAAGTCACTTTAAAATTGCCCAAGAAATCCAAGTTTGCAACAAAAAATGGGTTCCATTTAAAAAAACATCACTTTGGTACATCGCATTTTTATGGAACACCCTGTATAAACGAAAATAATTTTTAAATGTGGCGCTCAGTGATATGCACAACTTTAATTAAGAAAGTTTTTTCTAAACCTAATATTTTCGTTGTAGTTGCGGGGTATCGCAGTTATTAGTAAAGGTGGAGGGATGCGATTTTGGCAATACCTTGCTACTTTTTTTATAAAACAAAATATGCCGTAAGTAGAATTGTCGTAGCCTCTTTGATTTTCAGATACAGGGCGTTTTTGAAAAGGTTGCATTTTCAAGCATCCTTTGGTAAGTATTAGAAAGATACAAATTGTTCCTAATAGAACTTGTTGCGTAGAATTTAGTGACATGCTTGAATTTTTCTTGGAAATATCGTTTTTGAGATATGACCTTATAATTTTTTAAATGTCATTAAATTGTATATTTTGTTTTCTTCAAAACTGTACATAATAGTTGATATTTTCTATTTATAAATATGTCAACAGTTTTAAGCAATGACATTAACATCCAATTTTTTTAGTTGGCTAAAAGGTTTTAGTTAAAAAATAAAAGAATGCATTTTACACGTATGCACATTTTAATAAGAAGACAAAAAAATAAAATAAAATTACATATTAAAATTATTGTTCGTTTTCCAGTAAACAGAATTCACAAACTTTCGTAATTCTGTTTAAAGCATTTAAATTTTGTCCCTCTAAATCTTGGTAAACTTGGCGGGTTGCGTTTTGCAGTTTTAGGACGTCCATATGTCGATTGGCATAAATCTTACTTTTTAAGTGACCCCACACAAAGAAGTCTAAAATTAACAAGTTCGGAGATCTAGGGGGCATCTTATAGGGCCATAAGTACCTATCCAACGATTTAGAAATATATTATCAAGATAAATCCTAACAATTAACGCATTATAGTAGGTACTTCGTCTTCTTGAAATATTATGTTATTTTGGTTGGCCAATGGAACTTCATCCAGAATTTCAGGCAGAATTTTTTCAAGAATTTGTAGATACCGATTGGCTGTTAAATTACCCTCATAAATGAAATATTGAATTGTGGTTCCTAGGATGAAACTAGAAACCTCAAATTCAAATCGCCCTTGTTGTGCCGATACTGTAAGTCCCAAACAGATTACCCAATTTTCAAATAAATCTATTCGTTAGTTTCCGAGTTACAGCCTGTTAAAAAATCTTGGGACACCCTGTATACTACAATTTTGATATTTACTTTGTTTGGATAAAATTAATATATATATATATATATATATATATAACAAAATACGTATACAATAAATAAGTATAATTTTGGCATGTAATATCAGTATAGATAAATCTATCAAATCTGCATATACGAGTATGTACTGTATGTAGATTCTATTATATGATTTATTTTATGAAATTCGTTTGTTATTATTATAATTAGAATTGATTTTATTGAATGTATGTTTTTAATTTATAATATTTTATTTTGTTTATTAAATTACTGTATATAGCACTCAAGTTATTAGTATTATTTTTAAAATTAATGTTGTTTTCATAAAATTGCTAAATACCATTACCAAAATTAACCGTTTCTTTAAATTTTGTTCTACGTCCAGTATACTTTTGTTCTGGAAATCAAAACTATGTCCTTCATTAAAACGGTGAATCGATAATGCTGTATCTTCCGTTCTTTTTTTTTGCAATTATATTGATGATTCATAATTCGATTTTTAATTTTTGTTTTGTCTGTCCCACGTAACAGGATATTATGTTGTCTGTTTTGTCTTTTACTTCACTAATTAATATCTCAAAAACCTTTACAAATAGGTATAGGTAGGACAATATTAAGCAAAAATTATAAGAAAGTAATAGCGAATCTAATAGAGCTAAAATATACAGGATGTGCCATTTGAAATAAAGTTGCCACATATTTCCACAAGAAACCGCTACGTCACATCCCTGAAACTGTTTTAGGTTGATAGATCATCCATAATTACATAAATAACCAAATTTTTAGTATGATCATGTGGTTCGTTTTCCGTAAATGTCTAAGGTACCATTGACCGTGATTCACCCTGTACAATATATCAGATGAAATATCCAGACTTTTTGCTTTATAAGACCTGAAGCATGCATTTAAAAAACCAAAAATGAACAAAGCTGTTTCATTGAAATTTCTAAAAAAATTGTAAAAAACTAGAAAGGAAATGGGAGAAATACCAACTGAAAAAAAATAGCAATTTGGAATGCTATCAAGAACACCCCGTTTAAAAGCTTAAATATCAAAGTTCTGAATGGTTTTTAACACACTCTCGGTGCGGCTTTTCTGAAGTTGAAGTGTGTAAAGAAGTATGTTTTAGATTAATGTTGATTATCCTACAATAGAAGTGCCGAGTTTCATCAACAAAAAAAAATGGTCAAAAGTTAATCGCGTTAGAAAGACCATGCAAAGTAGAACTTTATTTTGTTTAATTGAAATCGGATTTTTAATCCACATTGTGATTTAACAAAGTTTGAAAGTGGCTTTTCAAAATTTAACTGATGAACCTGTGGTATGGCTTAATAACGTATAAACTTCAGTATTGTTTTGCTTATTTGCCTGTTTTTCCATTATTATGTTTACTCTCATTATTCTATTATTTGTTTGTCAGTATCTGGCTCCATTATAGATCATTATGCAATGATAGTGCTATTGTGTTTTATGTTTTTTTCCGAAATCGTCACTAAAGTAGCAAAAAATCGGCCTTGATTCATAAATAATTATTATTTTTGTTTTATTATTCTCACATACACTTAATGTATGCTAGGGTGGGTCAGGATTGGCATGTTTAGGTTTGCGGTGGTTTTCCTAAACCAAACCATAAACTAAAACACTTACACTACAATAGAATAACTAAAATATAAAATAACCATAAGAATAAATAAATAAGTGAAGGACAAGAAATGATAAGGTTAAATTTTGATTAGAACTCTAACTTACAGTTGTTGTAATTACTGATTTACGCAGGGAGTTTTAAAGATTGTGGAGAAAGTTGCTACACCTGTATAAGTAATTCTTTTCAAATAAAATCACTTAAGTACACATAAATACTCCAAAATAAAACCATTAAAATCGTTCACGTAGTATACACAAAAATTAGCATTAAACGTTTAGTTACTTTTCTAGAGCGCCAATACTTAAAACGTGAATATTTTTTGTGTTTAAAAATTTTGTGAGTTATTAAAGTACTTTTCCTTTAGTGCCTAGAGTTCATCCCTTCTCGACATTATTATTACATTTACTACGCTCATAAATAGCTTTGGTCATTTCATAAAGTGTCCAACCCGGATAGAGACGGTGTAATTTGATGTCATTGCAGTAACGTCCGTATGCTAGCTACATTGCATGAAGTGAGTTCTAATGATGTCCAGTTAATGTAATGTTATAAATCATTCAGCTGAAATTATTACGTTATCTAGTTGCACTTCATGAAATGGTATATTACATTTAGCTAATTTTGGCACCCAGAAGGTGTAAAAAACAAGTACTTAACTTGAACACAAACAACACGTCATTCCGTCAGTTTTAAATGAATATGGTAAACGTCAACGCAAAAAACGTATGGAAAGTTCTGCTTTTAACAATTAACCTAAAACAATTAATCATAAAAGAATTAAATTTTAACGCTTAATGAATAAGTTGGTCCACTTAATTTCAGCTTAAAAAATGACTTTTTTTCTAGATGTAATTTTGAAATAATTAAAACTGATTGCCTCGCTTTTAAGTATTCGAGTGCAGCGCAATTTTTAATTCCAATTTGAAGTTTTGTTCAAATTAAACATTTTTGAAGGGGAGAGCAATCAATCTTTGATAATTTAGTATAAAACTCGTACCATCTAGCACCGTAAAAGTCGATCATTTTAAAAACCAGCCCCGATTATTCACTTAATCGGAAATCTCATTAATCTCAACTCTTTAAAAACTCGATTTGACACGTTTACTCCAGTACAGATGGTTAATTATTTGCAATTATAATCGGTATCAATTAATTAAATAAGTAGTAGTAGTAGTAGTAATATTGTTTATTATATAGTTTGCTACAAAATTATTAAATAAAAATCTCACGTGACAGACAATACTCATGATCGTTTATGATCGTCTGAGGAGTAATAAAAATAAAAATAAAGTGTGTAAATTAAACTAAACCATTGGGTTATGGCCTATGAACCATTTACCGACATGCAATATTCTAAAAAAGCACAAAAATACACATTACAAACCGTAGTTAATAATTAAATTGTATAACTAGTTCCAACCGATATTTCCAGGCGGCTTTACAATGGTTAATTAAATTTTTGTTTGTATTAGTCTCATTCAGGTATTTAATAAATAAATCATAGTTTATTTCTGGCTGATTGAAATAAGTAAGACAAAATTCTTTTAAGCTAGGGCATACAGCGATGAAGTGCCACACATCTTCTTCTTGTTTATTGTTGCACATCGAGCAATGTTTATTTGTTTTATTATATCTATATTTGTTTAAACAGAGTTCACCTCTTAGCTTCAGCAGCCAGCTTATTGAATTTACTATCATTTCAGAGAAAACGACTTTATTATCGAGAGATAGCTGCTTATGTAATTTATGATTAAATGCTATTTAGTGACTTTATTTTGAATTCTTCTTTAATCCCGTTTATAATTTGATTTGCATCTACTTCACCATTCAGCAAATTAGCAATGTTTATATTACAGCGATTACATATAATTTGGATGTCATTATACCAACATATTTTTTTTCTATAATATGCTTTGTAATGATGTTTGTATACTTATGTGTTGGGATATTTAAAGAGGATTTAATAAATGTCAACCGTAATTTTAGTGTGAATAAAAAAAGCGGTCCTAATTTTGTTTCTAAGTACAAAAAGATTTGGGCGTATTACTAGGTAGTTTTAAACATTTTTAATAAAAAATTTAAAGGTTTTCTCAAGACTGCTATACATACGATAACCCCATGCTTGAGCTTGGTAACACAGAACAGAACGCGAAACTGCATTAAATATTTCTAATTTTGCGTCAAAGGCTATACTTTGGTTTAAGATTATTTTATTAAATGCGGACAGTCCAAATTTGGCCATTTCAGCTTTCTCTTTAAAATTATGTTCTAATGATACGTTTGACGTCAAAGAAATTCCAATACAGGGTGTCCCACCGGCAACGCCATCGATAGATTATAGAAAAACTGTACATGGGAAAAATTTGAAAATTTGGTAGTATACTAACATCGACGGGGGCAGTTCCGTTAAAATATTTTCAAAATAGTGGCACTTTCGGTTATACCGGAAGTAGGTGTCAAGTTGCTTATTTTAAATGAAACATTCTATATATTATTCTATTTTTGAATTTTGCACAAATTGTAGACACATTTTGTGTATAATGTTCTGTACCTAAGTCTAACTGTTTTGGACTTATTTTAAATTTTATGTCAAAAATGACGTTTTCAGGCCTAAACAAAATTATAAAATTTTCCTATACTAATGCCTTTATGATTTAATTGGAATAGGTTTTCTTGTAGCAGGGGACCTATTTTAGTGGGCTATGTCGATATTTTGATAACAAATTAATACGGGGCGATCAAAAAAAGGATTAAAATTAAATTCAAAAACACGACAAAAGTAATTTTTTTTTAAATGCAAGCACCATGTTTTTATAATTTTATCTTATTTAGCATCAAAAATAAGGTTGACTTTGTACAAGGTTGTCTATTCAAAAAATTCATGGTTTTTGAAATATTGGCAATTTAACATTTTTTCTGTTGCACAAATGCTATTGATTTCTTTTAATATGAATGCTTATTCCCAGTTGGCCATGATGACAACAGTTAACTGTACCGACTGTGAGTGTTAAGTGCATATCGTTATCAAAGCGATAACTTTAAATGCTTGAAACACACGTGTGTCGATAAAACCAAGTAATTACTTGTACAGTAGTACACACGCAACGAAAGAACACCTGGTTTTATCGACACCCGTGTGTTTCAAGCATTTAAAGTTATCGCTTTGGTAACGATATGCACTTTAACACTCACAGTCGGTACAGTTAACTGTTACACATGTTCTTAATATAACTTTATCACATTGTCCATAAATAATAAATAAATTTAAGTAATCTTCGTTTGTATAATTTAAGCGTCCCGGCATGATTATTGAAAATTTTTAACAGTTTGACATATCCTTGACAGATGATTGTTTTCTAACGCCACCATGGCCAACTAGGAATAACCATTCATATTAAAAGAAATCAATAGCATTTGTGCAACAGAAAAAATGTTAAATTGCCAATATTTCAAAAACCATGAATTTTTGAATAGACAACCTTGTACAAAGTCAACCTTATTTTTGATGCTAAATAAAATAAAGCTATAAAAACATGGTGCTTGCATTTTAAAAAAATGACTTTTGACGTGTTTTTGAATTTAATTTTAATCCTTTTTTTTGATCGCCCTGTATTAATTTATTATCAAAATATCGACATATCCCACTAAAATAGGTCCCTGCTACAAGGAAACCTATTTCAATTAAATAATAAAAGCATTAGTATAGGAAAATTTTATAATTTTGTTTAGGCCTGAAAACGTCATTTTTGACATAAAATTTAAAATAAGTCCAAAACAGTTAGACTTAAGTATAGGACATTATACACAAAATGTGTCTAGAATTTTGGCCAAAATTCAAAAAATAGAATAATATATAGGGTGTTCCATTTAAAATAAGCAAGTTGACACATACTTCCAGTATAACCGAAAGTATCACCATCTTGAAAATATTTTAGCGGAACTGCCCCCGTCGATGTTAGTATACTACCAAATTTTCAAATTTTTCCCATGTACAGTTTTTCTATAATCTATCGATGGCGTTCCCGGTGGGACACCCTGTATATTTGTAACTATTAACCACATTTATACTTTTGTTTTTAACGAACCATTTTTCTTGTTTAGCTGGTTTGCCACCGTTTCTGAATACAACTATTTTTGACTTTTCTAAGTTTACAACAAAATTCCACATTTCACAGTACTTATCAAAAGCATTTATCATTTTTTGCAAAGTGAACCTGTCCGACGCAAGCATCACCAAATCATCTGCATACGTTAATAATTTAATCACCGTGGATCCCACTTTGACATCACCATTTATGTAATTCTGGATATTATTTAGAAAGAGAGAGAATATGATTGAGCTTAAGAAGCATTATTGTTTGACACCCATTATCATTTTCTGTCACGCCTTTTTGGCCCCAAACAGCTGCTGACGTTCTTTCATACAATTTTCTTAAAATGTTTATCATTTTTGTCGACATGCCTATTACTGATAATTTGTAAAAAAGCGAATAGCGGTCTACCCGATCAAACGCGGTAGAAAAGTCTACAAAAAACGCTAACACTTTTTTTCTCTTAACGTTCAACTTAAGTTTAATCAAGCCCATTAGCGTAACAACATTGTCTATAGTCGAGTATGACTTTCTAAACCCTGCTTGAAACTCGCCTAGCACTTTATTCTCTCTTTCCCACTTTAAGATACGGTCAAGTAGAAGTCCCGTAAAAAGTTTGCAAACTGTATTAATAAAAGAAATCCCTCTGTAGTTAAATACTTCATTGGTTGCGCCTTTTTTATGAATAGGAAAAATAATTAAATGTTTAAAATCATCAGGATCGTCTCCTGTTTCATATATTTTATTAAAGTAAACTAGTAACCTTTCCAAAAAAAGTTCAGGGGCATTTTTAAAGAATTCATTTGGAATGCCATCTGGACCGGGTGCGCTTTTTAACTTAGCTCTACTTAAAACTGTCGTTAGTTCATCAAAAGTGAAAGCTTGTTCTAGCTGTTCATCAGTTACATACGGTTCCGCGTATCTTATTCTTATTGGCACATAACTTTGTTGTTTTAAAACGACGCACCAGGTTCCAAAAATGTTTAGTACTTTTATTAAATTGATTCTGCAATTGTACTTTTATTGTATTCTTTTTTTTTGACTTGCATAATTCTTTGTACTGCTTATTAAATTTTAAATGCATGTCTTTAATTGCACAGGAATTTGTGCTCCGGGTGTATAAAATTTATACAATTTTTTGATTTAAACTATGTTTTAAAAAATGCAAACTTCAATTAACCCATTGTTTTTTCTGCACTTTTTTAATTGCTTTACTAGTGAGAGATTTTGATAAAACATTTAGTTGTAATATCGTTATTGATAAACAATTCCTAAACAATCAAAAACTTGCTGCTTGTTTGTTCGGAATAAGTAATGTTTAATTGATTTTTGAGCATATAAAAAGCTACTAGGTACGAGCGCTCGTCACTGGAAGATCGTAAAGCGTATAAAAAAAAAACGTTTCGTCCTTCCACTGGGAGACTTATTGCTCACTTTTGGCCACGACGCGACGCGACGGTAGGTTTTGGTGGTAAAAAACAGATGAAGAAGCTAAATATCTCGGAAGCCATATGTTATAAAAATGCGTTTGAAAAATGCTAAATCTTAAAATTTTGTAATCTGTTGATCTGTACATGCCGAAAGAGTCAATGCACTGTAACAAATTTTGTAAGAAATTTTCATATTATGAAAATATGTACAAAGTAGTGCATAGTGTCATACACATCTTATAAGAAAATTTGCAACAAAATTTGTGTCCAGAAATTTTTTAGAACATGTTCTAAAAACTGCATAAATTTTCTACAAAAGTGCGCAGAATGTTGCGCATATCTTTATCTTTAATATTTATTTGTGGGCGCAAACATAACCTACAAATTATCACTTATCAGATAGGACGACGAAGCGCTTAAGCCATTTTTCTCAGAAGGAGGGGTATTTTTTAAGCCAAACTATTGAACTTCTAGTTTTTGGCGACGTTTCGCATCCATTTATTAGTGGGTGCTTCTTCTGGCCAGTGCTAGAGCACCTACTAATAAACGGATGTGAAACGTCGCCAAAAACTAGAGATTCGATAGTTTGGCTTTTAAAAAACACCCCTCCTTCTGAGAAAAAAAGTTCAAGCGCTTCGTCGTCCTGGGCGACAAATTTTAAACCGCGAAAGCTTACCGTTATTACCATTGTTATGACGAAGGATTTTTCTAATATGTCGTGGTCCAAGAAAGAGTGCCAATTATTGTTACAAGAGTATCAAAGTACCCTTGTTTATTTGTGATTAAATCGACGTTATATAACAATAAACGTGCACGCCAAAAAGCTTTGGATCAAATACCAGCAGTTCTCAAAGAAGTTAAATTCTCGGTGATCATACAAAACATCAAATTAAAATTTAATGGTTTGAAATCAAAGTTTTTGGCAGAATATAAAAAGTTAAATGCCAGCAGGCACCGTGGACTTGGCAACAAGGATGATACCGATTCCGTAAGTTGACGTTAAACTTATTTATACTTTTGCTGTGTACTGTGGTAATTTACAGGTATATACACCGACTATATGGTATTTTAAATTAATGTTTTTTTACTGAGTGACCCAGGTGCGAATGGCTACCGAATCTTTAACTGAACAAATCAAAACAGAACAGGAATTGCAGGGGAGGCAGAATTTACGGAGTACATGTTAGGAGAAGATGGTGTTCTTATACACCCCTGAGTATAATGACACACCATCGGTATCACCGGCTGCTTCGTGTTCATCCCCCAAGCGGCAGAAACAAAAAAAAGGAAAATTCAAAACAATGTAGCAAACCTGATACGAAAGCATCAAATACACTGGCTACCATTAATCGGTCGATGAGCTAACCCAATTATACGAATGATAAGACGAAGCATTGGGCAAATATATTATAACTAGGCTAAGAAAAATATAACGTGATGATGTTTGCATAGACGTTTGAAACATTGCATCGTGGTATCAAACAATGTACTTGATGTTTGTTGATTTGTCAAATATGACCAATAATTTACATTAGTACATATTAAAATTGTTTATTGCTTGTTCTTGCCAATTTACAGTACCTTCTGGAGAATTAAAAAAGGTTTTAAACTGATTACAAATTTCTCTTGCATTGTCGGAATTCTGTTTCTACTTTGTCATGTTATTTTTTGCAGATTTTTCATGTCTTCATCAATCTCTACATGTGATTGCAAATTTTCAGTGGCAAGAAAATTATGTAGTAAAACACAAGTTAATGTGATGAGTTCTACTTTTTCTCGGAGTAGATTCATTGGATCCTAAATCTGTTTTGCTAAAATGCCAAATGCATTTTCAACTATACGCCTAGCCCGAGATAATTTGTAATTAAAAATTCTGCATTCTATGTTAAACCCACGGTCAGGAAATGGCATCATTAAGTTGGTCGACAACGCAAAAACATCATCGGCAACAATAACATACGGTAGTGGTTTGTTCATTTCTGGTAAGAGTTCAGGCAATTAAGTGAATTATTGAACAGTGCGTTTGACAATTGACTGTTGTTAAATACACCACCATCACTTACACGTTCATTACCACCAATATTCACATAAATGAATTTTTAGTGGGCATCAGCTAAACCTAGCAGTACTATTTTATTGGAACCTTTATAGTTGTAGTAATATGGTCCAGAGGATATAGGTGCTCTAAACGTAATGCGGCGTCCATCGAGGGCGCTTATATAATGAAGAAACTGCCACATATTATTAAAATCTTCTGCAATCTTCCTCCAATCTTTAGGATTTCTTGGTGTACTTTAATTTGGATGGAATTGAACTACATACTTCAGCAATAAAACGGCTTAATGTCGTTTCGTGGATTCTTGTCGTATACATAAGCGACCTAAATGTCTCTCCTGTAGCAAGAAAACGTATAGTTACTTTTTACCTGCAATTAATAATATGGTCTTCTAATGTGTATGAATATTCTTATACTTACTTACTTCTAGCAGGAATACTTTCTCTCAAACGTGTATCTTGTTATGTTAGTAAAATAAACGGAATAAACTAAATTTCCTACTTACTAATCGAAACTGCACGAGCGCAAATATAATTTTCCTTACAAAATTTGTTGTTATGAACATTTCCAAGAAACTGCGTATGTGATCAACAACTCAATAATGCACCTTATAACTTCTTTTTTAATTTTTCTTCATAGGAAATACGTTTTTGAAATATTTTTTTTTCATTTTTGTGGACAAAAAAATTTAACTTAAATCTGCAGGTATCCTTTGGTTCCAATTTTTACTTCTTGATTTTTTTTTCTTTTTTTTTAACTTACGTTCCTCAAATAAATGTGTTTTCAATTTTACGTATAAAAAGATGGGTATCTAAACTTGATATATTTGTAGTTTCTTCAACAAAAAATTTTTTCTACAATTGTGCAAAAAGTGACTACTTTTTGCAGCAATTATTGTGCCAAAAATTTTTTGAACTAGTGCAAAAAGTATAATTTTTTAAATTTTTTATTTATTTTTTATTTTTTTTATTTTTGCAAAAATAATTCGATCGTAGAAAAAATTTGTGCAACATGTTCAAAAAGCACATTTCTTCCACTTAGCATGATTGCAGCTCTCGACTTCGTCTCGTGCAACGAGTAGGTATGCACTTTTTGCACTAGTTACCCAAATAACTATATTCTTGACTACAGTTTTTCAATTTCTTATTTTTTTGTATGACACAAAAAGGAGTTTTTATAATACACGCTTTTTTCGATCTAATTTCAAAAAACGTAATCTTGAATCTGCGTCAATAACCTTTTTAATCTTCAATTATTCACTATCTTGTCCTTTTTTGTATTTAAACAAAAATTAGTTGTTGAAGTGCATGTTATGTCAATTTTCATTTTTTTTCTCAACTGCGGTTTTTGAATTATGTATTTTGTTTTCCTTTTTTGGATATTACACAAAAAGGAGTTTTTTGAGTACATGTTTTAGAATTTCGTCTACAAAAAAATTTTATATTAACTGACTGTGTTTTTGAATTAGTGGTTTTAACAATTTGTTCACAAAAAAATTTGCATTTTGAAGCTGCATTCAATAGCGTTGTTCGTCCTCAATTATTGCCTTTCTTTTTGTTTGTTTTTCTATTTAAACAAAATAAAGTCCATTTTTTATACACACTTCTTTAATTCTTCTAATCATAGGCTTCTTAACCTGATCTGAGTTATGGGAAACATCAATAATTACTAAATAATAATCTCTGTTAATTCAATAACTGTTTTCCGTCCGCTTGCATACAATGACAGAACCTAACTTAAAGGAATCCCTTACACTATTTAACACTTCCAATAAGCCAGATCAGTTCAAAGAATCCTGTGATGAAGAAAATGAAAAAATGTGGTTGTAAGTTTGAAAATAAAAGAACCATTTCAAAAATAAAATTCTTAATGGGATGGCTTACCCCTCTGTAAGAGATGGTTGATAGAGATTGAATGTTCTACTGAATTATCTTTTTCGTCGATAAAAAATCATATTGTCTTCTAATTTACCTAATTGTCAAATAGTTTATTGGTAATTATCAACTTAAACAAGAACATTGTATTGCTAGAATACCCTGTATTATCCAAACACTGGACTACAATAGTATATTAAAGAACTAGTTTCAAAAGACGCATTTTATAAGAAGATTACAGTTTCGAAAATGAGCCGCGAAGCGGGGAGTTTTAGAAAGTACGAGTCGTTAAAATGTCTTCTGAAACGAATTCTTTATACTATTTTTTCTATTTTGGGCTTTTCAAATTGATTTTAAGATAAAATTTTGCGAGTTTTTAAATTTAGGGAATTTTTAAGTATAATTGCTAGGGTGGCAATATTTTCATTAAATTTTGGTTTAAATCCTAGAACATTTATCATACGTTTAATTTTAAAAAAAATTGGTAGAAATAAAAATAAGTAGATAAATAAATCTACTGAACATTTAATAACGATTTAAATTAACGCACGCCGAACGTAACGACTGCTTTGACGTTTATTATCAAATTAGTGTTACCACCGTTCGGAATAAAAATTGTCCTATTTCTGTAAAAGAACTCAACTTTCTATAAAAGAAGTCATTTGGGTGCTTTTATAGCTCTGTAAGCGACTCAAAATAGAAAAAATCAGTTAAAACATATGATGATACGAGTAATGACCTAAAGTTTAGGTCCTAAACTTTCAAACAAATAGTAGATGTTCAAATTGACGGCCGTCATTTTCAACGCATAGTCAAACCTGTACTCTGTCGAGGGTATCTAGGCCGCTTGCAAACCTCTTGCCAACCCAACAAAACATCTTCTTTTAAAATTGACGCCTTTTTAGAGTTCTTGTTTTTAACATCTGAAACCCAAAATAACATTAATTAAAATAACCCACGCATCAAATTATTGCAGGTGCGTAGGTGATTAACCTCTCACTGAACTTGTAGTTTCAAAATGGCCTATGCAAAATTAACAAGTGTCGTTTCTTTACTTTATTCAATCCATATACCCTTGAAAATAAAGTTACAATATTCAATCGACAAAACTTGTTGTCCCGCGTTATTTTTTGTTACGTTAACGACTTTTAATTGCTTGCGCTCTTGAAATTTCTGCCAAATAATTACAAAAATTGTGAAATATAATATTTTCAATAAATTGAAATACAGTACTATTTATTCATGATATAGGCCACACGAATACCAGTCGTACTAAAATTTTTTGCATTGAAAAACTTAATTGATTAATTTACTCAAGGTTAGAAAATCAATGAAATATCAAGATGACACAAACAAAAACTACAGAAAACTTATATCCATAATAATTAAAAACCAATATATTTGCAAGCTAAATTGGTATTGTTTATCTCAGATCTGTTAAATTGAAATGCTAATGTTTCATTTCAATAATAATTTTAGTACAGTTGTTAATTCTACAAAAAACTCTTTTCGGTTAATATAAAATAGTCTTCTACCTTCTTATAAACTCATGAAACAATTTATAAAGTAATTGTTTTTTTTTAATTATTGTTTTTGGCGGTGTAAATTATAGTTAATGCTATTAAACCAAAAGCATCTCGAGGTGTTTTAAAAGGTCAAGAAAATCTAAAAACTTTAGAGAATCAAATGTATAATTCAAAGTAAGCTGTTAAATCATTAGATTAAATCAGATAATCAACCAAATAAACAATTAAACTTAAAAAGACCTTTTTGTTACAACAATGAGTTGGCGTTTATTACACTTGCACTAAACACAGTTATGATAGATACGAGTATATAAAATGCTACATGTATCATAATTATCTAAATCATCGAATTATCTTAAAGATTTTTTGGGAAATTACACTACTAAATACCTTTACATATTGCAAAAAGTAAACTAAAGACACTCAATGAAGAAACATATACAGGGTGTTGTTATATTCGACCGACAACGCTCTACCCTAGAGAGGTCTCGTAAATTGGTGAATTTTGATATAGGAACATAAACCCTTAAACGACTTGGTTGCTGAGATACAGGGTGTTAAAAGTTTAAAATAAAAATTTGCAATAAATCCAAAGTGTCTTTAAAATTATTTTCAAATTTGGTGACCAATATGCTCTTCAAGAAAGTCATATTTTGACATAAACTAACTTTTCAAAAATTTAACTAGTGGCGCGCTATAAGGGTTATTTGACAAGTTTTACCCTCCTATTTTTTACACCCCTGTGGGGTGTATTCATTTTTGGTCGAAAAAGTAATAACTTTTATGGTGGTAAAATGAACGGTCTTGAAGATATTTGCTTCTAAACAAAGATCTGCAAGTACTGACATATTTCAAATTATTATGTACAGTGCAATTTTTCCGTCGCGTCGGCGTTTAGCTAAACAATTTGCTTCAATCCATACTATTAATTCGATTTTGAAAAAATTAAGTTAAGCGTAAATTGTTCAAGAAGTAATACAAACTAGAAAATTTAAAATTGCTTTGACGAATCACTTTAGTAGTTGTTGCTTTTATACAGTAGACGAATATTTATACGGGTGAGGCAGTACCAACGAATTATTCTATAGCATTAAAACGACAAATAATGTTAGAAATTTTAAAGCATACATATGTCAAGATTATTCGAAACCACATTTTAAAAATATCTTGAATTGTACAGGGTACTCTAGAAACACGTACCATATCAAAGTTGAGTTATTTTAAATGGATCACCCTGTATTTTTTTTCTATTTTTAAATTGTAATGATACAAAATAATGTATGTTTTTAACATGTCCCTATACCTACTTACTTCCGTTTCTGAGATAAATCGATTTTACCTGATTTGCAGACCCTCCAAAAATATGCAATAACTTCAAGATAATAAGAACAAACAACTTTAGCTTACACCACCTTACTAAGAGCCTATAACGTCTCTTTTGCAATATTTACTATTATGTTATGATGTACAGGGTGTTTTTAATACTACCGCATAACATTAACGACTTGAAACTTAAATAACTTGCTTAACTTAAATGGAACACCATACATTTTTAAAGTCTGTTGGAATCAGGAACTATAATTCGTTCACCGACCACACGGAGTTAAGCCACTCCTTCATTAATTTGTGATAATTTGAACCAATAAACGCAGAGACCACTTTACACTATGTAACTTTATATTAGCGCGAAAATTCAAACATTTTTATTTGTAATAAAGTAAACCAAATAAATTCCAATAAATCATTGTTCTATAATCAATGAATAAATAGACATTTCTAATATTTGGTATGTATAACGATTGTCTCGCATTCTACATAACCCCACATAACCTAAAGTTGTGGTAACCACTTCGCTGGTAATTTTTTATAAAAACACAACAAATAATTATGTGTATTTATGAAATAATTATTCTCAGTAAATTCTAGAAAAATATAACGATATTCAATTATAGAAATTATAAATAAAAGATTTCCTTCAAGGAAACTTGATCCGGCAATGTCCCTAAGACACTTGCAGCGTTCCCTCGTTGGATTGCGATGCTGATTCTCTGCACAAAGAAAGTCTTTGCCCGTGGATTACCGTAAATCTGTCGTAAAGAGTATCCTAACGTCTGAACGAAAGTTTTGGCTCCCTTCCTGAATGGTCCTAAAGTCTCCACAGCAAATGTGACGAAATGATGGCTATCAAGTAAATCTTTATACTTGTTCAGCTTGTTCCGTTCTGCGATTTTAGCAGCGGCACCTGTCGTTTTGAAGGTTCCTTTAATGTGTGAGGGGGCAAGGGTGTATGTGCATGTCGAATCCCAAGCAAGCCATTTACCATTTATCCACGGCACAACAGTAACTCCATCAAGTCTCCGTTCATTATCTAAAGTTAAACCTTGTGGTTCGAGAATAGCTGGAAACTTGGCTGAGTTGAGAACCCGTTTGATGATATCATTCAACATGTGTGTTGGGAATGACGTCCTAGACTGTAACGGCATGATAAACCATGAATCCTATTGTAATGTACTGCTTCTTATAAAATGTAAATGAATAAATAAATTATGTAACGACTTCTTATGTAAAATGTATTTATAAATTAAGCACTGAACTTTCAGAAGTAACAAAAGGAACAGTTATAAGTTATAAAATTCCCACAATTGCCTACCACCAAAGAGCGAAAGACAAATTCAAATTTCTTAAAATACAAATCTACATTACAAATTGAACGTTTATACAAATTATTAAGCAATTTTTATCACGTTGGTACATTATGAGAGTTAATTCTTACTTTTAAAAAAACAATTTTGTATCGTGTTATTTATATTTAAATTGATGAATCAGATTTAGATGAAGAAGAATCATCACCCAAATGAATTATTAACGGTTCCACGATGATGTCCATTGCAATGTCGACCTGCCACATTTTTCCTTCTTCACCTTGTGCATGACGAATGGCGTTTTTCCAATTGTCTGCAGAAACATTTTCTATAGCTTGTTGAAATAATTGGTGAAGATCTTTCATTTTAAATGTTGTATTGTTCCTTGCAACTTCTCCTTTTACTAGAGCCAATATCAATTCGATAGGATTGAATTCGCAGTGGTAAGGAGGCAATCGCAAAACTGTAAAACCCTTTTCTTTAGCCATTTCATCAACCACATATTTTGGTATGACTGCAGCCTCTCTAACAAGATGCAAAAGTTCAGCTTTCACCATGTCTGGAAGGTACACAATCGATTGACTTTCTAACCAAGCTTGTATATCTGCCTTTTTGTGCAAGAATTGGGAATCTTCTCGGTTTTTCCGCTGTGATAAGAAGCATTGTCCATCACAATCACAGAATTTGCCACTAAGCCTCCTAGAATTTGTGAAAACCAGTTTTCGAAAACTTCCCCGGTCATCTCTTTCATGATATAATTTTCAGTTTTCTTCGATTCAAAACATAGCATAGCAAACCATTTTCAACAAATCCATCCTCAGATCCTATGTGCAGTATTATAAGACGATTTCCCTTGCATGAAGGGTCTTTTAATCCCGTTGTTAATCCTTCGATGAAAGCCTGTCTTGGGTTGACGATTGTTGTGTTTTTCCATACTTTACTTACTGTACGTTTACGCTCTAAGAAGTACAATTTCTTCCCATCTTCTCTGTGTTTTCGAATTTCTCTCAAAAAACGTCGCCTCCATGCAATTATCTCGGTTTTTTCTTTAAGAACACTATTGCGTGATCTTTTTGTGAACCTGTAACATCAATATGAAGAAGGATAAATAATCAATTTGTTTACTCACCGAAATCCAATTTCTTTCATTAATTTACTCAAAGTAGTTCGTTTAAATTGCGGTAAATCTTCATTTTCCTGTAATGCTGCCAACATTTTGTTCAGAGTTGGGAGATCGTTTCTCTCAAAAAAAGAATGAATTAAACGCCGAAGAGCAGTTTTGGTTCTATCATCAATGTTATCTAAAATTGCTGGTGGTCTACGGTAAACTTTTGGTGCCTGAAGTTCGTGTTTTTCTTGGTATTCGTGAAGAATTTTAAATACACTCAAAACACTAATACCTAAATTGTAATCATTAGATAAATTTTAATAACACCTTTAAAATTACCTGCTGCTTTTGCAGTAAACTCAACAAGTTGCGTTTTAGAGTTATCTGGGCGTTCTTCACTGCTAGCCTTAAAGATATTAATAATGCGTTCCTTGTCAACTGAAAATGACGAGCTGTTCGTTTCTTCTTCATCTTGATTAATAAAAATTTTGTTTATCTTATATTAATATGTTATGTCGTTAGTGTGAACGCACACCTACTCGATTCATTTCAAATCTATACGAAAATCAACCTTTCTCAAATTCGTCTCACATTAGAACGGCTTAAGATATTTTTGTTTCGAAAAAAAGTTTCGAGTTTACGAAAGATGTGTCTTTATTTTTCGATTTAGATTTATTTGTACGAGGGCGTCTTCGAGGTTAAAAAATGTTAAAAATAGTCAAAAATTTCAAACAAATTGTAACCGTAAGTTGACCACAACTCGCTTATTTACGGACCGATTTTCAAAATTCAAAAAGCATCATACGCTGGATAAAAAGAAATAAAATTTTTTGGCCGTTTCAGTTTTGTTAGACCTCGCGTGTTTTCAAAAGTTATAAGCGAAAAACGTTTCCGACAAAATTTCATTCGAAAACTAAAACGGTCATAATTTCTAAATTATAACAGATAAATAAAAATTTATTTAAAAAAACGTTCCTTTTATGACCCTATCACATAATGTTTAATAAAATTTATCATTTTTAAAACATTTTTTTTTTAAGCAATTTTACATTGTTATACGAATACTGTAATTTTTATAACTCCGGAACCATATTACGTAAAAACACGAATAAAAATCAAAATATTTGTAATTTTCCAAATTTTCGAATGGTTTAACTGTAGAGGATTCAATTTCACCAAAAAAATTTTTGTATGCACGAACTTGATGACTCACACACGCGTAACTGCGAGCGTTATGCGAACCAAACAGTCAATCTCACCTAAATAAACTTTGTTGTATTACGTTAAAGCGGTCCGAGCCAATAAATCCGGTTCTAAATATTTTATTAATAAATTAATTTCTATTCGTACTACATCTATATCTTCTATATTAATATGTTATGTCGTTTGTGCGTCTTCACCTACTCTCCGATTCGTTGCGAGCGCACACCCGAATACTCTCGATTCATTTTACGAATTCACATGGAGTACATACTCTGCATTCATATTGATTACTCAACTGATGAATGTTAATGTCAAGTGCTAATTATTGTTCATGACTGTCTGCTCTTTAGAAGCTAATTCATTTTGTCGACTTAACGCATGCGTAGCATGCTGGCTTTAGTTTGATCAATAATGAATGATTTCTCTACGTACCTGAATATAAACACAAATGTACAGTAAAGTATTGAAAAATACTGTTTGTAAATGGAATAGAAACAAGAGCAAACTACTGATATGAACCAAACCAATGTGAAAACCAAAATGTCAAAAAAGCGCAGGAATGTAGTGTTGGTTGTAATACTGACTTTAAAATTTAAACGAATAAAATAATTTTATTTAAATTTAGCGCGGATTTGTAGGGAGTGGCTTAACTCCGTGTGGTCAGTGAACGAATTGTAGTTATCTTTCAATCGGTATTATGGTTACCAACCCCTAACTCGGATGGTTTTCGAGATATTTAAATATTTGTTAGTTTAACTCAACTCAAATGTTTCTTTGGTTTTCACCAGTCTTTTATGTTTTACAATATTGTAAACAGTAAGGAATTGATTCGTGGAGCAGATAATTCATTAGAAGAGATATTATTATAAAGTAAATCTGTATGTTTATTAAATTCTTGTGAACTCTATACATATTTATTTCTCTCAAAATTTAGTACAGTTGATAAAATGTATACAAAGCAAATCTTTTCCTACTTACAAATGCATAATATTTACCTGTCAAAGTTGTATAGCTTACTTGATAAATATTAAAATTGTTACAAATCAGTCTTCATTATGAAAATTTGCATTTTTCATAAAAACGTGAACATTTAGCTATAGGACACTATAGTATTGTTTGATAGACATTACTTTTACATTTGTTGTTGGCATAAAATTCCATTTTAAAAATATAGGAAGTTATTAGGTTTCAAAACATGTCATTATTTAATCTCAATTTGTACACATCCTGTGTATGACAGTGGATTTTTCACAAGTTTTACATAAAATCTGATCAATTCATAGAAACTTGTGCGAATTTAGTTTGAAAAAAAAAATAGTTGCTGAGATATGAATCGGTAAAATTGTGACGACTTTTTCATAAAATACAAAATATATCAAAAACCTTTAGTAAACCTCTATAAAATCCATTCTTATTTTGAACGAAGAAACTAAAAATGTAATAATATATAGGGCATTCCATAAGAAAAACACAACTTTGATACGTTCTGTGTATTTTGGGACCCCTGTATATTT
This sequence comes from Abscondita cerata, assembly GCA_030710515.1. Taxonomy (NCBI): domain Eukaryota; kingdom Metazoa; phylum Arthropoda; class Insecta; order Coleoptera; family Lampyridae; genus Abscondita; species Abscondita cerata. Next base: position 158,590 of record JALBCR010001122.1, on the reverse strand, counting down.
CGAAAATAATTTTAGAATATTATTCCAATAGACCTCGATCCATCGCAAATATATTTTTCCAATCTTATTGAATAGTTTGGCTGTAATATTCCGGGTCGTATACCGTGAATAACCCTGTATAGAAGTATATTTAATGATAACCAAATTTTTAGTTATAGAGCTTGTCTATTTTGTTGTCTTTGTTGTTCTTGTTATTATGTTCTATGTATTTAACGCTATTGCATTGAAATATAATTACTTACTATTTTAAAGGCATTTTTGATTTATTGCAAATTTTGAATTTTTATTTTAAACTTTCAAAACCCTGTGTCTCAGCAACTAAGTCGTTTAAGGATTCATATTCTTATATCAAAATTCACCAATTTAGAAAACCTCTCTGGGGTAGAGCGTTGTCGATTGAATATAGCCACACCCTGTATAATTAAAAATTAGATTAAAAAATAATAATGAATCTCCTCTCCCAATTAACCTGGTTTACCATAAGCTGAAATGCATTCAAAATAATTATGTGAATCAAAGAATGGCAAGGAATGGTATGGTTTGTAAAAAGTGTAATGTGTTATATAATTTTCTTTAAATATTTATTCTATTGGAAATTTTTTAAAAAATATTAACTGTTTTCTGAATCAAATTCTTAAAAAATATTGTATATCTCGGTAATTATTTATCACTGACTAACAAAATCGAAAAGCTTTTTCTTGATTTATCTTGCTTACATGCCGGCAGGCAGGGATCGGTCTTAGGTCAAAAAAGTTTTGTTTAATTACAATCTCCTTCAATTAGTTGAGAGAAAAAATATGGTGTGTTGAAACTTTTGGTTTTGAAACCTTTCCATAACTATTAACATGTTATTTAGAGTAAAAATCGACAGTACCTTTTAAGGTATTGTATATGTCAACCTCCGCACCAGAATTTATTTTACTTAAAAGCATTAAAAAAAGAAGATGTTAACATTTTTATGTGGAGACCGCATAGTCGCATCTTGTAAGTTGTGTTAAAAATTGCTATTGACATAAACAAAGTTTACGAGTTCTTTTAACTTAAAATAAATTTTTACATGACATTAATGTTTAACATAATTTAAAACATATCACCCTGTATTATTTTTTTGATTATGAAATTTATTATTATTGTCTAACCGAGAAGTAATAAAATTTTTTGTGTTTATAGTCTTATAAAGTTGATTCACACTGTACTCAAGAAAGATGGCTTTTTAAATTAGCCTGTTTTTATTTATAGGTGAACTTATTTTAAACAAATCGGTCACTCAGCCGAATATAATTTATTAATAATTTAACATAGTATTCAGTGTCCAGAGTGTAGAGAGAGAGAGAAATACTGATCTCACAATAGTGTACTTATATCTTTGGGATCGTTTAAAACTAATTGTGTATAGTGAATCACTAGTTAATGATGAGGAGCAATTAAAAAATAGGATACAACATGCAGTCTAGTCCTTATCAAATAGACACAGTTTCAATGAATTTTGAGCTCGCATTGAAATATGTGCAGAAAAAGGATGAGCATTATTTGAATATTTTTTGGTAAGAAAATGATCTCAAAAACCGTTCGATTAAATCAAAAGTAATTTACGTTATGGAGGTTTGAAAACAAGCAGGACAAATCAAGAGTGAAATTTGCTGATGAAATCAAAAATAAGAATGTTTTTCCTCTGTTAAAGTCGATCCGGGGACATATTGTATACCGTGTGTCTCTTGCAAGACGCAACATAAGAATTTTACTACAGAAAAAAATTGAATTGATCCACTTAGGCTATGAACTCCTCATATAGACCGGGTGTCCATTTAATTTTCCTCCAAATCAGCTGCCTGTATCATTTTAGTATTGCGTAAATCGTACAAATTGATGTTCTGTTGTACGATATTTGATTTGTATCTCTCATTTTAAAAATTAATTAGTGAATGACCACTAACCAATTTTGGAAAACTTTGCATCGCTGAATAGGTGAAAGTCAGTTCTTTCAAACTACAGAAAAATATACCGGGAGTTTATTGAAAAAAAGTTAACAAAAAAATTGTCAAAAATCCGCCCTTTTTGTTATGACGTCCTCCAAGTCGATAGAAAAAATTCAATGTATCAAAAAACTTATACTAAAATGTAACATTTCAGTGAAAAAGGACACCTGGAACTTAAACCACAAATCTTTTCGTTTTTATTATTCATAAAATTAAAAATCCTAATCGGATATCTTCTAAAAATCTTCATTAATCCCACGAGTTTCACATAGTAATCGTTTACGATCAAGAAATTAAAAATGCATAACACTGTTTAATTCTGAGTTATACTTTACTTCGCTGATACCGAATAAAGTCCTTAGAACACCAACATTTGTTTGTCAAACTCAGTTCATAATTTATGAACCGCTGCCAGCACAAAGAGGTTGTTATTCCCCCTGAAGGTAGCGATGATAGTATACTGGACTCCAGTGATGAGGACTCAGCTGGAGCAGTTCATAGGTATGTCAATTTATGGGCTTCCACGAACGAGGATGTTTTGGGCTGCGAATACAAGAGTGGAAAAGTTGCAGATGTGATGTCACGTAATAGATAAGAGGAAATCAAGTAAAATCTACATTTCAACGACAACACTAATATGCCTCACTGTGATGACATCGCAAGAGACAAACTCTATAAAATACGCCCAGTTTTGGACAAACTACTATTTAAATTCCGCAATCTACCCAGAGAACAGATGTTATGTGTTGACGAACAGATTGTAAATCAAGTCTGGTTACATACAACCCTAAAAAGCCTCACAACTGGTGATATAAAATATATGTTTTATGCAACACAAAGAGGTACAAAATTTCGAGATTTACACTGGGAGTATACTGCCATCATCAATGTTTTCAGATGTTGGAGCCAGCTCAAACATAGATATAAGATTGGCAGAAATAATCCCAGAAACTCAGAATATTTGCTGTACTTCGATAACTGGTTTTCATCACCAGCTGTTCATTAAGCTTGCAAAAGTGGATATAGGTGCACTTGGCACTATCAGAGTAAATAGGTTTCCGGGGTTGGCATTCTCTTCAGACGCGGCTATGAAAAGGAGAGGTTGGGGATGTTTTGAAGAAAAACGAACTTTCATAGTTGGAACCGAATTAAGGACCTTGAAATGATTTGAAAACCGTGGAGTGACTTTGGCGACTACGTTTGAGGCATCACACCCAATCACAAACGTCAAGAGGTTTGACAGAAAAGTCAAACAGATGATTGAAATTGTTTGCCCCAAAACAGTGCAAACCTAAAATCGTTTCATGGGGAAAGTTAATCTTTTGAATGGGCTTATCTCTTATTATAGAATTTCCACTAAATCTAAAAAATACTATTTGAGTATCAGTTTGCTGGTTTGCTTTATGGTGAAGATTGCTAAGTCCTACAGACGCCATATTGTGTTGTTTGAGGTTATGGCGTTGGATCTCCCTATAGACCATTTTAGATCACGTGGCATTGGTAGGTCAGTCATTTTGCTTAAGGGGCAAAAAAGTTAACATTTGACATTGGTTTACCGTTTGAATTCAAACCATTGCTGTATTTTTTAATTTTCTTTCATATTTTTTTTATATTAATTGTTATTTGTTCGCCATTTATGTTTTCTAGTGAATACATCACTTAATGATGTTGTTAAGTGCCGGTATGATGAAAAAATAAATGTAATAGATAATATTGATCCCTATACTCTCAGTGCAAATGATTGTTCTCACGATTTAAGTTTTTGCCTGATATAACTCTCATGAATATTATGAATGATTTAACATTAACTCATAGTTTTTATACTCGCCAACAATTAAAAACTTATAAATCTCTTTTGGCATATAAGTGTATTACGAAGCTGGATTCGTTCAGGAGGTTTATGAAAGGGAAATGAGTGTGGCATATGTTATTATTGGAAAGATAAAGAATAGTTAATAAAAAATGTATTTTTGTAACTAAGTACTTACAGTTTTCTATAATTGTTACAGCATTCCCAGAAAAGGCGAGAAGAATCACTCAACACAAGGGTGATTTTATTATCAGATAGTCCTATTTCAAATGCACACTGTACTTGTATGGCTGGACTTGGTGAGGTATGCAGTCATGTAACTGTTCTGTTATTACTTTTATCTACGACCACTATAGAAAATGATGAATAACGCATAATTAGTAGGCTGAGTATGTAATCAAAAAACGCACGCTGTGCGTTATGGTAAACAAATCGCACAGTTAGGGATTTTACTTTTCTAACTAAATAACTACAAGTGCGATCAAAGTCAAAACTTTAAGATACCAGCAATATACCAGGCAAAAACGCATTTTTAAATTAGAAAAAGATTGAAGTAACGATTTAAAACTTAAGAAGATATTATTTCTACGCGCGCCTTAAAGTTAGGCTAGTAAAGTTGTATATAACTTCTTTGTTTTGGCGACGTACGAAATTTGTTTATCAATTATTCTACAAAATAACAATTTCTTTAAAAGTACGAATTCAGGTAATACTGTAATAGGATAAAATTTTATTTGGTTATATTTAATTGCATTCTTATAGGCAACATTTTGGACGCAATTGTGCAAGCAACTGGTGCATTGAAAAGCAATTACTATTTGGAATCAAGGTCGGGTGATTGATTGTGAATAGAAATACATTTGCAAATGCAACTTCAGCCCAACACTTAAACTTTCTTTTCAATATTCGGTGGTTATTAAAGATGACAAATAATATTGGATATCCGGGAAAGAAAATGTCATTTAGAAGTTTACTGTTACAATGGAATACGTAAGTTTAGTAGTAATATTCTATAATATATTTTCTTCTGTTTTATGTAGGTAAAAACATCTCATTTTTGGAAGGTAATAATGAAACGACCTAACATTGCGTCTTTTGCGTTTCTACATATGTTCGATCAGTAATTAAAAATCAGGATGACTATATCTTACAGGTTCGTTCTAAAGATTATAAACAATATTCTACTACATAATGTTATGTAAATTCTAGAGGAAACATATATACATACATACTTAAGCTCATATTCTTAAGAACGTGGTAACAGGAAATACTATGTTTTAATTTTAATGATGTTATAAAACTACTTAGACTTTGGTATGTTTATGAGAAGAAATGAGGAGAAGTTGAATATACTATTAAAAGCTGGGTCTTCTAAAAGTAGCACCAAAGTTGCTTGTACAGAGAAACTTGCACGTTGCTGACCAGCGACAAAAATACAAAACATAAGTCTTAATAAATATATAAATTTGAGATGGACATAAATTTAGAAAAGCACTACAAATAACTACAACTTTATCTAATACACTCTTTGTAAATGCTGGAGTTCCAAGAATTTCTACAGATTCTTTTATTAAAAACCCCTTATCTGCTAAAATTACATCTCCAGGCAAAATAAGATTAAGAAATCCACAGTGTTTAGTTAAGAACTTGTCACTAGTTTTTCCACCTCAAGCCTCTGAGATGTAGTTTATTGTACCCTGAGGTGTAATACCAATTAAACACTTTATGGTTTGATGGTGTTTGTAATTTAACCAGCAACGAAAAGCTTTTACCAAACCTGATGAAGTTCTGTAAAAATTTCAAAGTAGTCTATGATACCTGCAACACAATTCTCAAAATTGATTTTAAAACAAGCCGGCACATTTTTTCTTAACACTTCTCGTTCTGGCCAGATTACAAGATTCTTAAATCTCGCATAAAATACAATATGACAATAAATATAAGATATAGAAATTGAATGGAAAATAGCAATTGCCATCGCTTGGAATTATGCTTGCAACAAAATGTTGGTCTGTAGAGCATATCATACATCAATAATTATTACTTTTGTTTATATATAGTTCGATATTTTATTAATACATTAATTTTTCAGTTTTGGTATCCTTTATTTATTGTCATATTGTATATCGATGCATTTATAAAAAAAACATCTGATGCAGTCTTATGAGATACCAAAAATATGTACAATAAATATTTAAAGAGCAAATTAAGACTAATCGCATTAATGTTAATACTAATTTTGGGAATGCGGTCAAGATCGTTTTCGTTGACAAGCTATGGGTCACACTGTTAAGTATTATAAACATCATTTGAGCTTTTGGGATCCCAATAAAATGTAATGTTTTGAATCGTTACCAAAAAATGATTCTTCTGATAAACCTATGGGTTTTAGTTTATTGTTTAGAATATGGATTTTTTATTGCAAAAATTTACAATTTTACTTTAATAACTATGTCTCAATCAGTTTGTACCGATGTTTCAATGGTTTCACGACCAACTTGATCTGAGTCATCCTAAAAATAATTTATTACCAATTCAATTAATAAGGAATAAGTAATTGACTAACCATTTGGAGACGTTTTTTTGTTCAATGCCTCTGAAATGCCTTTAAACATCTTGTTGAGTTTTTGTCCAGAAGTAACGTATCCCATATTTTGGTTCGGAATTTATTCAGGGTTACCTCTCTTAGGTCTGCAGGATATCCTAAAAATATGTTAAATATTAAGATCTGGTAGACTCTAACAGTATTTGGTGCATCTTTACAAATCATATTTTAGTATCTTATTACTACATCTACACTACTCACCTACTACAAAATAATTTGAGCAAATTCGCCCATTTATAAGAAATGTTTCACTTAAATCTTCCCTTTTCAGAGACTTAACCCAACTCTTTCGGCATTCTGATGACAACGTATTTAATTTTTCACCTCGGCCTTTTAATGTTACAGGAATTCTAAGAAACAAACGTCCCTTTCGGCTCTTTTTGCACACCCAACAACTACACAAAATTGAATCGAGCAACATGTAGGGTCTATTTACAATGCGATGTGTTTACCTCTCAGGCGGTATGGCGAATCTGCTGTGACGTCATCCCAAAATGATCAATTGACAGAGTATTGAACACATTAGGTTATGTTCCATACGTGAAAAATAATTATGCGAGCTCGTTTACAATAACATATCTTCACGCCAGCTTGAATTTTAAAAGACCCCACACACGTTGTCTTCTGTTTTATTAAAATCATTAAGTACGGTTGACGGAAAATTTCATTAATTAATATCTCGATTGTTAATCGCTTTTAATAGTATACTCGTTTGTTAAAGAACTATTTTTCTAAAGCATTTACACTACAAAAAAAAATTATAAAGGAACAATAGTAGATTATTTTACTAGGAGTTAAACAATATAATTGTTGAGGTTAAAAGTTTGCTGGCGAGGCGTTAGCCGCGACAGCAACTTAAGCGAAACAATTATATTTTTAACTCAAGTGAAATATATTATTTTTCTTCAAGCGTTTATGCTAGTTTTCATGTGTTATTTTCAAATTTTCGAGATTCTCGAGTGTTATAGTGACGTTTTATTCTCGACGAATCAAGTTGGTACTTTTACTGTTACATTCATAATATGACATAAACGAGGTACCAACCTCTAAATAGTTGTGAAAACAAAATAACTGTTTTACTTTTAATGTCTAGACAGTAAAAAGAGTTTTTAGCGTCTGTCAGTAGTTCAATAATATGACGTTTTATTGTCGCTTGAAGAAAAATTACATTTTTCCATGATCACTTTTTTGCATTAGTGAAAAAAGCAATTTAACAGTGCAAAAAGTAAATAATTTTTTGCACTAGTGTAAAAAGTAGTTTTTCTCCGATTGACATTAAACGTCAGTTTTAATGACATTTATCGATCATAGAAGTAACACTTTTACTGCCTAGGCTGTAAAAATGATTTTTAATGCCTAGGCAATAAAAAAATATTTTTTTTTTTTTAAATCTTGCTCTGCATGAGTATCCAAATAAAAAGTTACTCTAGTAAATTTAGTCAGTGTATAATAAATTAACTATAAACAGAATATAACACAGAACATAACAAAAATGTAAGTAGATAAAATTCTACATATAATACATATTAATGATTATTGTGAATATTTATAGTAATTTGCAAACAATTTTCCAACATTACTCCACTGGCTTGACAATCCGTTGTGCCTTTCGTAATCATTATATGATTATTTTTATTTATTTGTAAACTAGTGCTACAACCGACGATATTTTGTTCTTTGGGATCCAAAAAGTGTTTCATTAACATTTGTTTTGCAGCTATAGAAGCTTCAATATAATCTTCGGCTATTGTTGATGATCTCCAACCACCATGTCTTTTTAATGTGGTTATATCTGCCCCAGAGTCCACCAACAATGTTGCAGAACTTCTGCGAAAACAATGTCCAGTCAATTCTTGTGGGTTTGGTAATTTTATAAATTTTGCAATTTCTTCTGACATTTTTCCAAATTTATGGATACCAAGCGGTTGTTTGTATGCCTTACCATTATTGTATTTAAAAAAATTTAGGTAGCCAGCCTGATGATCTACAATCTTCGCATTTTCTGTAGAAATTTAAATGTTCCACTACAACAAATGAGCGTAATTTTTTTGTCTTCGTGTCAGGAAGAGTTATAAATAATTTTTCCCCCATATCTTCAATTTGAGCTTTTTCCATTCGGTATAGCTCATCACTTCTACATGCTCCCGCTATGCCAAAAATTAAAACAACCTAAAATAAAAAAATCGTTTATTTAATACTAAATTAAAAATTTATCGTTTCTAAATTCTTACCTTCGTAGATAGGTATATATTATCTGGAGCTTCCAACAAAAATCCCTGAATTTGTGATTTCTGCAGTACTCGGGATTTTTTGGCACGATAACCATCTGATTGACGCTTTATAAAGGCTCGCAGTTTTAAATATTTAAATATATCTATAGTATTGTTAATATGCAATGTAGTCTTCAACATATAATATGTAGACCATAAAGTCGAAGATTTCAATTTCTTGGCTAAGTACGCCAGTAAAACGTTTTCTGAAAATGATCCGATTTTTTTGTTAATGTGATAATCTATAAATTTTCTATAACATATTTCATATAATTTTCTGGATTTTGTAGGCAACAAATTATATTCTGCATTTTTTGCCAATTCTTCAATTTTGAGAGGTGTTAAGATTTCTTCGTCACTTTCCATTATTTTTGAAAATATTTCTAAACACAGATTAATCTCTTCTCCAAACAACTTAATCTTAAGATAAACAGATCAAAAATGGCGATTTTCAACTAAACAATTCTAATAGTACATAACAACCCAGACTTTACTTAGCAACGGCAATGGTAATGTGATTTAAGCAGGCACATAGAATCCACTAACCTTTATCCCATTGGCAATCAATTGATAAAAAAAATTGAAGCAAATTGAATGTAACAGTGATGTCTTATTTTTTTATAAGTTTGTTTTTTTCGAGCCCTTTTAGGAAAAGTGAATGAAACAACAACTCACTTATGTTGTCAACGCCGATGTTTCGCTGCGTAGGGCTTTTATCGGCTCAACAGATACAAGTTGGTGTCTATTCGTTATTTGTTCGTTTGTATCATTTTTTTTTTTTTTTAGTTGGGTTGTTTGTTTGTCTTTTAATTAATATCGTTTTAGCCACAACTTATTTTTTTTTTTTTTTTTTATTTTGTTGACTGTTTTTTTAATCCGTGTATGACGTTTCCATCAATTGATGCGTAAATTTGAGACTTACTAACTTGTATTGTTCCCTCCCCCGGGGGGGCTAAAGCCTAAAAAGCCCAACGCACAGGGGGCGAAACGTCGGGTTGCAACTATTGGTTGTTGTTTCATTCACCTCCACCTAGAAAGGCTCGCCCCCAGAAGGGCAAACTTTGTAAAATTATATCTTGGGTCTGGGTCTTTATTTTTGGTAGATATTATTATGTATACAATTTAAGGTCTAATCGACAATAATGATTAAGAAATACGATTTAATTGTTACCTATAACATACGATTAGAAAAAATATTAAAAATTGTGAGTTGTATCCGTTATAAAATATTAAAATTGTGAGTTTTATCCGTTATAAAATGTTTTCATTTTAATTTGATTTTTAATCACACTAATCTGTTACTTCTCTGCCTAGTTAAACAAATAACTATTTTTAAATTTTTTTATTTTATTTTTTATCGATCGTAGAAAAATCGAATACTAACTGTTATGTGCAACATGTGCAGAAAGCATATTTGTTGCACTAGTTATTAGTATTATTTATTAAGAGAGATGGATACACTAACCTATTATTTGCAAAATTGGTTTGTGATTGCAAAAAACGATACATATTTGTAATCGGTTGAAACCTCCAAATTGAAACAATTCGGACAGTTGTATTGCTTTTTGTACATTATATTATACGTAAAATAAGTTTCTTGTTTGTGTAATTTTTTTCTTAGAATGCATATATTTTGATTTATAAACATTTAAAGTACATGTTCATAAATTCTTAATTATACTAAGTGACATAGAAAGAAGAACACCCAGTAATAATGAATTTATTTGAACAATTTTGGTATACTAGTGTATACGAATTAGATTAGTAAACGATCACAATTTGATAAAAATTAAACTGTTAACTTCTTCAAAAACTTAATAATGTGTTGCTCCACCACGATGTCTTGTGCACTCATTAACACGTCTGGGCATACTTCTAATGAGGTGATCGATTTCTTCTTGAGGTATCTCATCCCATGCTATCTGTAACTGATGCTGCAAAGCCGCTAGAGTTTGTGCAGGGTGAGGTAAATTGAGTAATCTTCTTCCCATAATATCCCAGACGTGCTCGATGGGCGAAAGATCGGGAGATCTTGGTGGCCAAGGCAACAAAGCAATTTGATTGGCCTCAAAATTGAGCCAAAGAAACCCTAGCAACATGAGGTCGTGCGTTGTCTTGTTGGAATGTGCTGTTGGGGATGGTCTGAACATAAGGTACAATATGGGGTCTACGACCTCCTGGATGTAGCGCGCAGCGGTCATGTTACCTCTAATGAAGACCAAAGGTGACCTACTTCCAATAGCAATAGCTCCCCATACCATAACTCCAACTGTGTGGTGCACATGCCTATTCACAGAAAATTGGGGATCTTGTCTTTCATCGCGCCGTCTTTCACCCTTGCACACCGTTGCATACCCAAACAGAATTTGGATTCATCACTAAAGACAATTGAATTCCATTCTTGGTCCCAATTTGCCCGTTCTCTACACCACGCTAGACGATAACGTCGATGCTCTGGAGTCAGTGGTAGCACAAAAGGGGACGGTATGAAAAGAGCCCAAAGGTTCTTATCCGTCTATAAACGGTTCGCATCCCAATCGGTCTTCCATGTTCTTCAAACCACTGGTCCGCAATCGCCCGTGTAGAAGAGAAGCGGTCCCGTAAAGCCAATAGTCTAAGACGGCGATCTTCGCGTTCTGTGGTTCTTCGACGACGTCCTGTACCTCTCGCTCTTCGTGTACGGCCCTCTTGGTTCCATGCCCAAACACAGACTGCCACAGTGTTTAAACTCCGTTGCGTTCTAGCGGCTATATCTCTCATAGACAAACCAGCCTCACGCAATCCCACAATTCTACCCCTATCAAACTCGCTTAATTGCCGAAAATTATGGCGTCTTCGCACTGGAGGCATTATGATTAAATTAAAGAAGCTCTTTGAAATGCAATTTAAATCGCTTAAATGACAACTGTACTTAATCGTAAGTATTTTTTAGGACTTAATGAAGTATTTAACAAAACAACCGCTAGGGCAATATGGCTGAAAAACTGATCGTTTTTTATCTTAATATAAACAAATATATTCCCAAAAAACATTTACAAAATATTCATTATTATTGGGTGTTCTTCTTTCTATGTCACTTAGTATATTAAAAATATTAAACAATTGTGCAACGATTTCATCTGGAGATTTGTACATAATGAAAAATTTCAGTCACTTTGATGTAATACTTCAGACATTTCAACTTAGTTTGATTGCTTTATGAGTAATCAGCACTAAAACTATTATACCCTTCGTCGTACGAACCTATTGACTAAATTTTACAAACCAAAAATTTGCCAAATAGTTTCGACAAAGTACAACAAGCACTCATTTCGCTAAAACGTAAATTCTGTACTTCGCGATTCCTGTCCAAATAAGCCCCTTCATCATAAATTGTATGATGCATTCTAAAATGCTTTATCCAGAAGAGGGCGAATTCAAGAGCAAATACGCTTTACAAATAGGTTGCGCATGTATAACAGATTGCAAGTATATTTACTTTTGAATTTGGCATATAAAAGCTTTTTTGCCTCAATATACGTTATTTAAATTCTTTATTTGTATTGCAGCTGCGTTAAGTTAATCTGCAAAACACAACCTTAATTCACTATAATTTCAAAATTATAATTTGCCATTAAGATTTACTAACACTTTATTTACGATTACAAAGTCGCGTGTTTCAATGGTATTCGTAAATCCTTTGGGGCAAATTTCGAACAAAGCTGTCATTACTGCGTATCCAAACTGGTCATTTGCATCCTTTAAAAATAATTTTGTTAATGGTTCGTTTGCAGATATAGTTTATCGTGTTAGTTGCAATTAGTTCTTAAATGTGTGTTAAATGAAAACAATCTACGTGTATGGTTCTCATTAAATCAACTCAATCATTTTAATTAATTTTGTGTTTACTTTCGTTCTATTTGGCAGTATAATACTTAACTACTTAAAAGGAAATGTTAATGTAATTTTTAATAGACTTTTAAAACTCACAACTAATAGAATATTCAAGTATTTTTTCTGTAAAAATCTAATTAATGATTATGTTGTGTATGATTTTACAAAATTATCGTTTTTATGTGATAACTGCATACAAAATAGTTATTTGTGTATCGAGGCTGTAAAGAAGTTTTTTTTCGCCTGTTCTGATTGCTGATGAACAAAATCGAAAACGGTCGAAAAAACACGTTGCACACAAAATTTTTTAAACACTCAGTTTCTGTTTGTAAAAATAAATTATTAATTTATGAAAAGAATAAATATTAATTAAAACAAAGTTATGTTGGTAACATTTTTGCTAAGAATGTCCATATCAACCTGTCACTTTTAGAAAATCGTGCGAATCGCTATTGTAATTTTAAGGGAAGCGGTCGTTTCCTTTTTTTAACAGTTGAGTACAATAAATGCTACTTTACGGCCGCAAATGAGTATGTAAATTGTCTCTTTTTAAGATGAACGCCTAAAAACTTATTTTGTTTGCGCATTGGATTTCGAATTTTAAAAAAAATGACTCCTTGACAATTTAAATTTTCTTAACTACCGTTACTCCCGGACCTTCCCTAGAAATAAATTTTCAAAATGTCTAATACTGAAAACATACTCCAATACCATGTCTAACCGTTGTACAAGTTTCGCTTATCTGGCTTTTATGTTTCATGAAATACTAATTTTTCAGTAGATTGAAATTTTCGTTGCTAAGGCTCGAAATTATTTTTTTTAATAATGGTAAGAGATAGGTACGCCAAATCAGGTAGTAGAAGACGAAACATTTTCCGCGAAAACCGAAAATAAAATAAAAATTGGGGCATTGTATTTAAAATAACAAAGTTGGTATCCACTTGCGCTGTAACAGGTGACACCGACATGAAAATATTTTCAACAAGTATAGTATTTTCGCTGTACTTTGCGGTTAAGTGATTAGGGATTTCCACTTGCAAACTGTATGCTTCAATATTTGTGAAAGTCAGTGGTACTTAAAATTTCTACATAGGTATCGTCATTAAAATGCAATTGGCTAGGAATGTTATTTTCATTTTCCCTTATCACTAATGAGCTTGTTATTGTTATTATTAGAATAAATAAAGCAATTAGACGTCGCTTCGGCCACTCGTTGCAAGAACGTTCTTCTTTATTGATTACGATGAATGTGGTAATGAGGAGATATCAATATAATGTAACAATTATAAAAAATAAATGGTTTAGAACCCCTGACTTCTTATTTAAAAGTTTACATTTGAACAAAAGGGAGCTCATTATTCCATTGTCACCAAACAATACTTAATGGTGTTGTTTACCTGTTTATTCTCGAGGCGATTAGACATGCCCAATATTTTAGGTAGGTATAATATAAAATGTTAGAAGAGGACAACACTATAAGAGTATGTGATTTCTGAAATTAAGCGCTAATCACTTAACCGCAAAGCTACAGCGAAAATACTATAGACCATGTCCATTTGTATAAAATTACAAGTTTTCAGCTGAACCGGTTTTTTCGTTCTCATTATTCGTCTAACATGCTGTCGTCGAGACACCTCCTGTATATGTGCTTGGAGATATGATATGACAACCAACATCCAAGTGCCGACAGTCGATTGAAGTTTCTGTATAGTTTATTTTTCTGTGACCGTATCATAATTGAATAACCGCTTAAAAATCTCTAAAAACGTATTTTTCTGTTTTTTATTTTTTTGATTTCGTTCCACTTCTTCCGATTTGACGTAGTTTCTAAACCTACACTAGTTGCACCTTAATAGATTTGATATTTACCAACTTTGACCGACATGTCCAATGTGATGTTAATACGAATGATATTATTGCGGATTATTTTTTAATATACTCTTCCATATCCACTAAAAGCAAACTCCCTTATTATGTTAAACGAACCTACAGATATTTCTCGAGATTTGATATACAGGGTGTCCCAGAGATCTCTCCCCAGGCTTGTATTTCCTTTATTTTTTATTTTTGAAAATTTTTGTAAATGAGATTAAATTCTCTATAAGATAAGTAAATACAATTTTCAAATTCTGCATTTGTATAATGGTAACGATATTCAACTTTTTTTTTCAAACAACATAATATACTTTTTTTGAAGATTTTGGATAGTACCTTTTATTCTTTTTACCACCATATAAAAAAATATGGGTCCTACATAAGAATTTTTGTTAAAAAAATACGAATAATAGTTGAAGGTAGGTTAGCCATGGAAATAACTGATTTTTGTCATTTTTATCTAGGAGTCTATAAAAACAATGGGTAAAGTTAGTTGTCAAACTGAGTTTCCTAATTTTTAGTGTTCCGTTTATTATAATATACAGGGTGTCCAAGAGATTACTCCCTAGGCTTCTATTTTCGATATTTTTAATTTTATATTTTTTTACATTTTTGTAAATTAAATTAAATTCTCTATAAGATAAGTAAATAAAATTTTTATTATAACATAATCACAAAAATAATAATAATCACATTAACATCATGTCGCACATTTCGGAATTGGTATAATTCATATTTATTATGATAAACGGAACACAAAAAATTCGGTAAATCAATTTGACAACTAACTTCACGCATTGTTTTTATAGGCTACTAGATAAAAATGATAAAAATCAGTTATTTACATGGCAAAAGAGAATAAAAGGTGCTATCCAAAAGATTAAAAAATACATATTATGTTATTTGAAAAAAAAAATTGAATATCGCTACCATTATACAAGTGCAGAATTCGAAAATTCTATTTACTTATTTTATAGAAAATTTAGTCTCATTTACGAAATTTAAAAAAATAATAAAAACATAAAAATAATGGAAATGCAAGCCTGGGGAGTAATCTCTGAGACACCTTGTAGAGTTATTTGATGAACATTTAAGATACGTGCCCTGGGAAATTATTTACAATCTAGATTGTGTGGACTTAAAAGTTGGCTTTCTTAAATGAAGTTATCTACAAACATGCACCATTAAAAACTAATGAATTTAGAAAACCCAAAGCCCCATAGCTAACTGAAACTTTAAAAATTTTGATGAAGATTCGTGATAGAGCATTAAATTGCTACAAATACACAAAAAATATTGAACACGGCAATTTCTATAAAACTATGAGGAACTTTACCGACAAAGCAATTACGGCAGAAAAGAAAGCTTACTTGGAGTTCTGTAATCGGAATTCTTTAGTGCGTTTACTGCGGTCCGAGCTGAAAAAAATAAATGTTTGTCCAAATGTAAAATCGGCTACATTACAACCACACCTCTCCCATGCAGACAGCATTAATGAAATTTTCACTAATTCAATTCAGTCATCTACTATTTCACAGGATGTTTTAAATTTGTACAATAACAGTAACAATGATCTCATGTTTTCTTTTCACAATGTATCTGAACAAGGTGTTTTGTTGGTCCTTAAAAACCTAAAATCAAAAACTTTTGGCGTCGATCAAATTAATTCTTTTATGCTGTCTCTGTGTTTTTCAATAATATTACCCGTGATTACACATATCTTTACCTCTACTAAGTATCCTTCTGTTTGAAAAGAGGCATTGATTCTTCCGTTACCCAAGTGTAACAATCCTATTGAGTTTGCTGATTTTCGCCCTGTAAGTAGGTATCCTTTCTGTTCTGTCCAAAGTCATGGAGAAGTTAATGTATGTTCAGTTTGTCAACTTTGTTCAACAAAATAATATGCTGGCAAAATTATAGTCCGAGTTTAGAAAGCGTTTTAGCTGAAGTACATCACTGATTCACATTATGGATGATGTTATTTCTGCAAGTGACGTAGGTAAAGTAACTGTGCTAGTACTGCTTGACTTCTCCAAGGCTTTCGACACTTTAAATAATGATCTGATGTTGGCTATTTTGCTTTATTGTGGTCTTAAGGAGTATGGTGTTGAGCTTATTGGCAATTTTCTATGCAACACGTTTGGGCGTGTGTCCTACAATAAAAACAATTCAAAGTCGTTGTGTACAAAGTCTGGAGTTCCTCAGGGATCGATATTAGGACCGCTATTATTTTCCATATATACTTCAAGAATTACCATGTGTTTTCGCAGTTGCAACTATCATTTATACGCAGATGAAACTCAACTTTAAAATTCCTTTCACACCAAACATGTTAGAAAGGCACAACAGGTTATAAATGATGAGCTGGCCCGACTTTCTACATTCTCTGAGTCCCACGATTTTAAATTAAATCCAAACAAAACGACACTTATTGTTTTCGGAGGTAAACATCAGCGAGCTTTATTATTGAGAGTAATTTACAGATTAAACTGTCTCATTGAAATTTAGTTCTGCAGTTAAAAATCTGGGAGTTATTATTGATAATGAATTAAGATTTAAGGAAAACACAAATATGTTAGTAAGAAAGGCTTATATATCACTTAAATATTTATATTCTTGTCGTGGTTTTCTCAATGTTAAGCTAAAAAGATGCTGTGTGAGACTTTGGTACTGTCACACTTCAATTGTGCTGATGTTATTTAATCGCGACGTTTACTACAGGCAGATGTTTTACGTATTCAGAGGGTGCAGAATGCTTGCTTACGTTTTATTTCTGGAATTAGGAGAAGGCAGCACAAATATAAATTAGTGGATATTGGTTGGCTAAGCATGTACCAAAAGAAGACAGTTACATTCCATGAAAGCTTTTTATAAGATTATAAAATCTAGCAAGCCGACATACATAATTTAAATATTTGTGAGATGGTCTTCCTTTTTATGTTAATAAACTACGGCGAACAAAATAAATAATAATTTAAATACCAGTTTTAGAGGCCTCTTATCATCTCCTACATTTAGACGTGAGATGTTTAAACGGTCATTTTCGTACCAGATAGCGAGCCTACTAAACGGGTTGTCATTTCAGTGGAGTATATTAAGTCATAGGTTTGGGTTCCGAGCCAGGCAGTTCTTATTAAATATGCAAAATTATTTGACTTGATACATGTACCATTTTGTTTAGTTCTTTATAAGTAACTACACTATATGTTTTTTCATTTTTCAACTTAATTGTTCTAGGTACAGATGTCGCTCGATAATTGTACTAACAGTTGATGTGGCATAACAAGTAGACGGTAATTAAATTAAAACGTTGTTTTTTCTAAGAGAGGTTTAAGAGGAAAGAATGATCTTATACCATTTGGTTTCATATTTGACTGAATTTTTTTTTGTACTGTTCCACTTATGACTGAAACCAATAAACCACTTATTATTATTGTTATTATTATTATTATTAATATTATTATTTTTTTATTTATTATCTTCCCTCTTTTACCTTTCGGTGTCGAGGTGAACTATATAAAATCAACATTTCATTCCCCTATTTTTTCCAAATTATTATTATTATTATTATTTGTTACGTCTACGGTTAGAAAACCAAAAGACACATAACTTTAATAAAAAATTGTTCAAAAATTAATTTCACGGAATGAGATAAAATGGCTACGCAGACTTTAACAATTTTTAAAGTAAGCACAATAATAAAATAAATTACCTTGCGGAGAAGTGTGATGCGTTAAATCAAGATGGAATAGGAATGAATGAAAGATTATAACAAAATGAGACCTATTCCAACGTGGCCATCACATAAACAATAAATAAAGCACGAATTTCTAAATATTAGTTCAACACGAAATGTTTAAAATAAATAATTTCAAAAACGTCGTATATGACAATTAATTAATGTCAACAGAATTTGACATAAGATAAATTAAAGAAATTCAAAATACCGTTGAGTAGTCCTTTGCAATTTTGTTTTGAAGAAATTTAAGTTCCTGGTCCTCCCAAACTATATGATTTTCCAGGTTTTCGAGTTACCATACACTCCAGAACCACTGTTAATTGTGTAATACAAATTCCATTCTGGTACCAATAATTTAGTCATTTAATTTGACTAAACTAAAGAAAACAATTTATATTTTCTTGTATCAATGTATATTTCTAATAATATTTGTTATAACACAGTAACTCTCATCTTCAAACATAAATAAAAATTGACTTTTTTAAAAATTATCTATCAAAAAACCAAAAAACAAAACTTGTTATGGCAGCAACAACATATCAAAATATAATTACTACGATCTAATTTTAAATCTAATATAAATAATTCGGAACGAAACATTATTATTATTATTATTATTATTCAAATCTGCCATAAAAATAGATGATCCTATTGAGGATTTGCCGCTTGCCCTACGAACAGGTACTGTAAGTATTAAAATTTTGATTCCACAGCTTGTATCAGAGTAAGCGCCCCATTCTTTCTTATCCGCACTATTGGTACTACTTTTTAAAATATTTGCCGGTACATAAGTCTCAGGACATGTCTACACAATGGTGATATTGCGACTTTTAACTTTTTTTTTTTTAAATGAAATGCAATAATTTTTTTACTATTGTGTTCCTAAAAACTTTCGTTTTACGATAGAATTTCGTTTAATTAACGACGTTTAATTTATGTATTGAAAAGGAAGGGTTTTTTGTAAATACCTATTATTTATTCAAAAAAAAAATTTAATTTAAGTTTCAAAAAATAGATGTTTATTACAAAATAAAGTTTGTTTCTTTTGTGTCTGTCGCATGCTTTTTGATAAAGAAAGAAATTAGTTTTTAAGAAAAACCCAAGTAGGTACTATCGTAAAAATGGTATTTTTAGGATCTCAATAATAAAAAAAATGATGGCATTCCATTTAAAAAAAAGTTTACAGTCGCCATTATTTAATAATTCGTCCAATTGAAAACTGAGATCACCATCGTGTAGACTGTAGAGAATGTCCTGAAACACATTACTACCAAACTGTAGGTTTTGCGACATCTAGTGTCGACTCGTGTTAGCGATCACGTACGCAATGGTTCGCATTAAGCAAGTTTGTCGACCAAATATTTTGAAAGTAGTTTTAATAGTGGGAATAAAAAAAATAAATCGCTCTAAAACAGGCCTGTGCAAATTTTTCAGATATTATAAAATTTCATGTTAAGTTTCACCAGGTATACAAAATCTGATGCACTCTATAGAAAAGTACCTTCTGGTTCTGCACCTAAAGTAAAAAAATAAATATTATTATTCTAATTATGCATTTATGATCTAAAAATTAATATCTTTAACTAAAAACGTAAAAAACGAAACTCAAACAAATTGCTAAACATAACGAAAGTACGGGATCTCTGTAGAAAGATAGACTGTAATTGTCTAACTTTCACACTATATTCACGCAATTGATATATACAGTTAGATGTATAAAATAAAACAAAATTGTATTCATCAAAGAAGACACGTCACTTCGTATTATTAAATCGGTAAACTTTTAGTTTCCGATTAGCGCTTTTTTTCACTAAGGTATGGATAACATATTTTCATTTCTTTATAACATTTAGGTACAAGAACATAAATCTTATACCTTAATTAAAAAGTACGTACACTAAATGTTTAAAGTATTCGTTATAACAATTAATGAGTTAAAAAGAAATGGAACCGCCCAAATACGTAAGTTTTTTTACTCCAACCTCAAACCATTGATTATAAAAAACGATCAAACTGAAAAAGTTTAATTTTACCGACAGTAAACACAATCCTAAGCTACTGATCTTCAAAATTTGGAAAGGATTAAGCCGGGGAAATATATATTTTGTAGATAATCATGTAGACATAAACGATGGCGCTCTGTCATTTTATCGAAAGATTGTTACTAGTCAACTAATACTACACAATATTACAGTGTACCTACATATGAATGCAGTAGTTGCACTTAAGTGAAAATTTTGTACATAAAATAATTCGCGCAAGTTACTGCTTGTCAAATTTGTTACTGTAATGTCACAGTGAAGGTTACTACCAGAGGCGTAACATATCAAAAGCTAAAAAATGTATGTTTCAAATACCTGGAACCTGAAATTACAGGTAATCACTGTTGGGATTTAAGATAAATTAAAAACATATAATTGCTCTTTTCACATTACTGATCCTGATTTAATACGTCTGATCGATCTAACGATCTAAACTCTAAGACAATTTTATTTTAGTTGCGCCACTGATTACTGCTCTAATCTACGTTTTTGTTTTTGTTGTAGTTATGTAATTCACCACTGTGATCCTTGTTTCTTACTCAGGAAATGTTACATCACAAGAATCTGTAAAAAAATGGTGAAAACATAGGTACAAATTGCCACAAAAATATGAGTTTTTGCACATTGCCTTGAACTTTGGTTTGCCAGTTTCACCGTAATAGCACCAGTGCGCAGTAACTTGTGCAAACAAATTTAATACCAAATTTCTCCATGTATTTTATGTGAAGCGCAACTATTGCATTCGTAAAGGTATACTGTGATAATACTACATAATAAATAATTTAATACTATAACTATGCATAACAATTTAATATGAGGATAATTACCAAAATCTTCACATAGTGAAACAACATAAACAAAATGCTGATTACGTGTTTTTTATCTTTCATTAATATTTAAAATTAACTTACTACTTTATCATAATGATAAGAATTTTGATTAAGTTAATAAAATATAAAAAATTAAAAAAAATTTACAATATTGAAGATTTTAACTACATGTATATAATAAGTTATGCCATGAGCATGTAATGATTGTTTTAAAACACGATCAAGATCGTATAATAAGTTGCAGGTTTTCTAACCTTTTGTTAGTGTCTTAATAGGCATAATAGTTTTCACGGCCAATCATAATAAAAAATGGAAACACCATTTTACAATAAAATTCAAGTAATTACATTTGCCAAAATTTGGTCATTGAAATACTCGATTTCTGTAGTAGGTAATAATGATTCATTCCTATTGATTCAGTATTTATATTAGTGAATAACCTATTTTTTTCACTACTAGCTGTGAAGTGGATAATTATTGCGTCTCCTAGCCAACTGAGAAGTTGAATTTCTCTATTAGTGGTAAATAATTTTTTCTATTGTTGACCTAGGTTAATAATGGACAATTTCAAATTTTTGAGAATCTAAGAATAGTTGTTTAACAAAAACGAGTGAAACATCATTTTGTATATCCAGGTGATTATCTTTAACTTATTTGTTGCTTAAAATTACCTAACACGATAAAATTATTTGAATAAAAAAATGCCATTAGTTTAAAATTCGTGCCCCCATCCCATAACCGCAAATACATAACCTGAATTTATTTATTTATTAAATATGATGGTAGAATTAGTTTTTCAGGTTTCCTAAAGGAGATTTAACCAGGTGAGTTAAGTTACATCAAGAATTTTAAGTAAATTACAAACATTTTGTTGTAGGTATTTTGAATGGTTAACAGAATCTGGAAGGTCCGATCTGTTGCATAAAAATCTCGACTCCAAAAACTTAACGAGTATGTGGTGAACACTTGCGATTCCTAAATGAATTACAAGTGTCAATTTCTGAAACCCAATATTCAAATGATGCAAGGTAAATTGGCCAAGCAATAAATGCCCGTTAACATTTCTAGCTATACCAAAACCACTCAAGCTTGCAGCTCAAATACTCTTAGGTAATGAAAATTACGGAGGAACAGTCTTAAATTGCAACGTGAAAAGAAAGCACTTCAATTGAAGTTAACATCTCCCAACGATTATTTCCCGAAAGCAGAGCACAAATTGTGACAGCCGAAGTGGACTTAAAAAATAAACCAATAAGAAGCAGGAGATAAATAGAGGAATACAAACAATTTTCACTAAAATTATATTTTACGAGCCCCAAAATGTTAATTTTAAAGTAGGTTTTAAATTTTTTGCCAGCTCAAACTGCTACGTGATCATGGTTGGAGTTATATATAAAAAGTTAAACAACCCTTGTGCTACATCTTTACAAATACGATATGTAAAGGTGACAAATTGAAGTCGATAGTATTAGACTGCATAGAAAAGCTACAATTACAATGCGGTGCGAATGTTAGGGCAGTAGTAAAATTTTCTAAGCCTTATTAAAAGAATATATGTATCACCTGAAAACCCAAACCTTCTCGTAAACGATAAGAAAATCTATTATTTCTACGATGTCTCCTATTTATTGAAGTCGGTGCAAAATAACTTGATTAAATACGATATAATCTTTAATAACAAAAAGCATCTTGGAAAGACATTAAAAATTTCTACATGTCAGACAAATCTAAACCGCTGCGATTGGCTCCTAAATCAACTAATTTACATATCACTCCGAATAATTTTCAGAAAATGAAGGTGAAATATGTCACACAAGTGTTTAGTGAATCAGTTGCAGTTGGTTTATCAACGTATGTAGCTTTTAATGCTTTTTAATTTATTTGCATTCCTGTGCTACTTGATTTTTACAAGAAAAATGTTTATTTTTTATTTTTCGCTTAAATTTGGCTAGTAGTAGAAAAAATAGTATATACACCATGGTTGTGAAGTCCATTATTGCCTACCACTGGTGCTAAGGCAATAATGACAGACTTCACAACCTTGGTGTATAATATACTATTTATTGGTTTTGGGGTATCATGGTAATGAAAAATCTATATCAAATGAAAATTATATACAGATGGATTCAGTGATCTAGCATAAATGAACACACTTAATTTGTAATATTGCAAAAATTACTCATCAAAGTAAAATATAATATAGCATTTCCAAAAAAACAGTAATAGAACGTCGATTGATAATCATTATTAAAACATTAGGCAACGGCAACGGACTGGACGAGGAAAACCAGGTTTTAAGAAAGTGAAGAGTGAAGAAACTTATTGATAAATTTAAGGTGAATTGGAGTTGTGTACAACTTAGAATGTTTCGTTCCATAGTCAACTTGTACATGCATCATTATAAATATTATAATGATTAACTCGAATCAGAATGTTTTCAATTAGTTCTTCATGCACCCTATTCATCGAATTTCCTTTTTCCAAAATCGTTAATAAACTACAAAAAAATCGGCAGTCAAGTAAATAAAATCGGCACTAAAGTAATTCATTATACGACGATTTTTAAGTTCACATTTGCTACTTAAAGAACGTTATAAAATTATTAATTTTGTTCAAATTTTGGGATTTTGGAAAAAAATATAATACGTACCTCGGCACTAAAATTCTTTTCATCATGAAAATCAAACTTTAGTGCCTTGATAAATAAATAACTATTTTCTCCGTGGGTAGAATACTTGCAAACAACGAACTTACGGTTAATAGCTAATGGAATGCAATGGCTCTCACCATTAAAAGATTTAGACGCTTTGAAAATTGCTGGCTGGAAAAAGTTTGAAAGACTTTGCTGAGTAATATAAATAATTTTCTCAATTTTTGCGTGTGTTCTTTATTTGTCGTATACTTATGACTATCGGTTTGTTTTCAAGTTGTGAATGAAAAATCAAAACTTATGTTTATCTACAATTGTGGTTAATTATCAGTTTATGATTTCAAATAGTTTTCCTGATTATTATTACTCACTATAAACATAAACATTGAAATCAGTAACGCGCATTAAATGCTCACCCATTAACGTTAATTACTACGGCATTTGAATATCAGTGAAGCATGTATATCACAAAAGAGACCTTGACACTAAATGTATGTAAACCTTAAATAAGATTTAAATGTGTTTTTAAACTCGACTATTGTAAAACGTAATATATTTGCACTTTTACCCGTTTATTACCTAACGCCATTATTAATTCAATTATCTAGTAGTAATATTTTCCTATATATTAAATTAGATAAAATATTATGTATTATCAATCTTAATTTACATTGATTTATTGTTGTATGTAAGAGTGAGCTTTAGGGGTAGTTTTTAAGTATTAAGGAGGCCGGAATTTTTATTTCTTGTTTATTTATAGTATACAGTGCTTCCCAAAAGTAACGAATAAATTCTATAAAATCGTACTGATAGATTTTTTTATTCTGAATACAACGAAAAATACAATACAATCCGGTTAAAAAATAACAGCCGATTGTCGACAGTTATTGAAAATTAACATTAAAAAATATTTTTTGTAAGGCTTGGAAAGTTATAAATGTTTTTATTAATTGATTTCCGTTGAATTGTACTGTTTTTATTGGTAGCGAAGTAATTGGACGCTGTCAATCGAACGAGCGACATTTGGACGCGGGGAACAATTGGACACTTGACAACACTACAAAATCACAAAAGTAACAACATAATGTTAGTCAACGGCACAATAAACAAACAGACAGACCACAAAAGTCTGCATACATGCAGTTGAAAATTATGGACAGTCCCTCGTAGGAAATCCAATACTCTTCGTATATTTTGAGCGGTACCCCTGTAAATTCTCTTCTGAGGTACTACTGGATTAACAGCAATTAATTGTTCTATTTTTAATCGATTTAAACTTATTTCCTTTTTCAGAACATTTACAAAATTTCCATATTCTGAATTGTGCATCATCAGGTATTGATAAAAAACTATTCTCTAAGCCTTCAACAAAATTATTTGTTCGCGGTATATCATCTTTTACGTAGACATATATACTCCATACACGAATGGGAAACGATGCTTATACGATGCACTAAAAAATTTAGCACGTTAATTATCCGAAACAGGGATAAGAGAGAAACCTATTGTTGCAAGTGTACTATTGTCCATAGTGTCCAATTGTTGTGCGTCCAATTGTTTCACGCGTCTAGTTGTCCAATTCTTGCAGAAGTCCTATTTTTACGCGTCCAATTGATCTCGTCCAATTTTACCAACGTCCAATTGGCCGCGTCTAATTGACCTACGTTACATTTTATTTTATTTTGCTTATTTAAATGAAAAATCTAAATATAAACTTCAAAAAGTTTAAAATGATTCACAAGTTTCTCTGTGTGCAAATTCTACTTGGTGCTAAATTAGAATGACTATTTACTGCTGTAATTACACTTTTTACAGTACCTCTACCGGTATGAAGTTTGTTGTGTGACATTAGAGTTTACAAAATTTCATCTTGTGTATGTAACATGTTAAATGTTTAACTATGTACTTATAACCGTTTCAGATCAATCATTAACTACCCTTTTGTAAAATAAAATATGTTTAAATAACACATGAATTTGTTATTCTGTATGCTCTGAGTACTCATTTAAAATGGGGTGTGTAACTAACTCCGAAGCTGACAACAAATAGCGGAGGAATTTTCCTAATTTCCCAAACTTCTTTGGCTTTACAAATAACTCCTACCTTAAACCACTTGTTTACTTGTTTTAAATTTTTTGGACTTTTCAAGTCTTTATCCAAAGTATCGGTAACTACTGTATTCAGGCTGTTCTGGTTCTGCATATTTCCGTAGCCAGAACATGATTGGTATTGATTCTAGAAATATCCGATTTTTCTTCTAACTGGGCCAGCGGTTCTCAGAGGAAATAAAAGCAAAGTTGGATGCTATTTATGGAGACACGTCGCCATCTATGACTACAGTTAGATATTGGTTAAACAAATTCAAACGTGGGCGAACATCCGTTTTGGATGAGGAACGACCAGGACGCCCGGTAGACGTGGTTACCGAGGAAATCATTGAAAAAGTCCACGACATGATCGACGAACGAAAGTGCAATTAATATTTTACATGATAAGTTGGCGATGAAAAAATTATCAGCCCGATGGGTACCGCGATTGCTCACGGTAGGGTTTGGAGCAATTTAAGCGAGATCCGAAGGATTTTTTGCGTCAAGTTGTCAGCGTTGATGAAATCTAGATTCATCATTACACTTCAGAAACTAAGCAACGATCAAAACTATGGATTTTTCCCGGTGAATCTGCTCCAAAAAGGCAAAGGCGGTCTCATAAGCCTTAAAGGTCATAGCGAAGATTTTTTGGAACGCGAGGGCATCATCCTTATGAATTTTTTAGAAATAGAAAGAACGATTACTGGGCAATACTACAGTGAGTTATTGGACCGCTTCGACAAAAAAATTGAAAGAGACACGGCCGCATTTGGTGTTGTTTCACCACGATAACGCACCAGCACATTCATCCGCTGCATGAATTGCGTTATGAATCGCTGCCACACCCCCCGTATTCACACGATCTGACTCCCTGCCACTTGTTCTTGTTTCCTAACATGAAGAAATGGCTCGCGGGAAAAAAATTAGCTCAAACGAGGAAGTCAGTACCGAGACATAGGCGTATTTTGGAGAGTTAAAAAAATGACAGGAACGTTGGGAGAAGTGTATCTTTCTAAAATGGGACTACGTTAAAAAATAATTAGAAAAAATTTGAAAAAATGGTCTTTATTTCCAGCACGGGTACTTATTGAACCGCTTTCATAGTATAATTGATTTGTTTGATAGAATTTTACAACAAACAACCCACTGTAGATTAGTCTCATCTGAGCTTTTAGTCCAAGTAAAACCTAATTTTATATACAACTCGTCATCTTTCCTCTTTTTAGTTTTATAGCCTTTGCCCATTTTTGGGTTTTGTAATTTTTTTCTTAGGTTGCTTATTGGTAACAAAAGATTTAGATCTGCTTACAAGTTGTAAAATTGATGGTCCAGAGTTTTGAACAGGATTGATTATCCGAGGAACAACATAACACAACACAAACCAAAACACTGAGCGAGCTTGTATTAATAGGCAATACTAGCACAGTAATTCGCCTTTAATTTAATTAATTACAACTTCTGTAAATGTACGTATTCAGGTAATACATTTATACCGTGTGTCCGGGATAATCTGAAGCATTCTGTTTAACATGGGAAACTTGAAAAGTCCGATTGATATGTCCCCAAAGTCTTTTTAGGATATTTTCATTATCAGAACACTTAACAATGTATACTAAAAAACGTTTTACGTAAAAACGTGAAGACGGTGAAAAATCGTAGAATCGTTCTTGGTTGAAAGGATGAAAAACAATCTTCTAAATTACTTAAAGCTGCTGAAGATAAATTATTCAGTGTTTATGAAATGAAACAAATCAAACCTACTTCAATAAAATTACGCATAGTCGGTTTTACAGAAAAACTTGAACCAGAAGACGTTTAACAATACTTGAGGATGCAAAACAGTGAATATTTTAGTCTAATCAAGAATAACCCAAATATCTTCCAGGTAGTTATTAGTACGGATGCAGTACTGTACAATAAATTAATTGATGCTAAACATATTTTAATTGGTCTTGATAGGTGTAGAGTTAGTTTTTGATGGAAAGGGGATGTTTCACATGCTGCAGTTATAATCATTCCTCGGTCTACTGCTCTAACAAAAACAAACCAGTATGCCCATTATGTACTGGACCCCATCCTTTAAAAGAATGTAAGGTGGAACCTGAAAATTTTAAATGTGCGAACTGTAAGAATTTTTTGCGAGTTAAAAATCACTGATTGTAGTTCTAATCATGCGGCGTGGGAAAGAAGCAAATGTACGGCATATATACATACTTAAATGCTGTCAAACGAAATATTTGTGACCCTGTCTGCAATAAAATGTTTCTTTCTCTTCCACTGAAACAAAAACTGAAAATAGTATCAACTGATGTGTCATCTTTAAACACAACTTCCTTTTTTTCATATTTGAACTGCACTAATGATTACAATGCCTCACTCAAGGTTGGACATATTAATATTCGCTCACTGACCTCATCACTACATGAATTTTCGTCATTAATATCTTTACACATGTTTTGGTATTACCGAAACATGGTTGGACCAAAATATTAATAACCAATCAATAGAGATTTCTGGATATAATATTGTTAGGGTTGATCGCAAAACCCGGGGTGATGGGTGCTATCTATATTTCTAACCAATTTAAATTCACTCTTTTTCATTAAGTTTCAGATTAAAAGAATTGTTTATGGCTTTGGTGAGTTTTATCGTGCTCCTAATCTGAGTCAAGATTGGTTTACAAATTTTGAAAATGTTTTATCATGTGTTAATTCTCAAGTTGATAATTTAGTTTTTGTCGGTGACCTTAATGTTAATCTCTTGTTGAATAGCAACGACGTGCAAAGACTGATTGATATTTTAATATTAAACAATTAGTCGATAATCCTACACGGATTGGCACCCTCTCTTCTTTATTTAATTTGTGTATCGGACGAAATAATCAGTTTTGAAACTAAGTGTGATAATGTCAGTATTGTCAGTGATCATATGTTAATATATAGTATTTTAGATATATCTGTGCATATTCAACCTCCAATAGAAGTTACTTTCCGATCGTTTAAAGATTTTGACATTGACTCATTTCTGTCTGACGCCTCCTTAATTTCATGGAATGACTTTTTAAATGTATGAGAGGCATTGATGATAAAGTTGAATTCTTTAACATGCACCAACTCGTACATTTGTAACCAAAAACAATATCAACTATACATAACTCCAGTCGTCAAACTAATGATCAAGGAACCTAATTTACTCTACAAAAAATATAAAAACTCAAAATCTCAAATCTATTTTATAAAACGTAAGCATGAGAAACTTTGTAAATACTGCTATTAAAGTTGAAAAGCAAGCTTACTACAAATTTCATGTTAATAAAGTCAAAAATAATCCTAGAAAATTTATTAATAGACATTTTACAAACTCACCACCAATTGCGTTTAAACATATTAGCACCGAACAAGTCCTAAAGATTATCAACTCCCTTAAAACAAATGCTCTAGGATATGATGATATCAGTGTCTCAATGTTAGATTTAATGAGCAATGTATGTGCTGATATTATTCCACATATTATGAACTTTTCCTTGATACTAATACATTTCTGTCAATATGAAAAACTGCATGTATCACACCTGTTGCAAAAATTAATAATGTCAGTGAACACAAACATTTAAGGCCCATCTCTATCCTAGCGGTCAAGGTACTGGAAAAGTTATTCATTGTCAAACTTATAAGTTTGTTGAACAAAATAATATAGTTCCCTCGTGTCAGTCTGAATTTAGAAGTAATCATAGCACTAATACGGCGCGGCGCTTCTGGAGATTACAAATGATATAACTGAGGCTTGGGATAATGACCAGGTTACCTTGTTTGTAACACTTAATTATTCTAATGCATTTGATGTATTAAATCAAAAATTATAGATTGTGAAAGTAGTGTTTGAGGTTGATACTTTATTAAATCGAGAGTATATCTTCTTCAAATAATTTATTCAATATTTTCTTCTAAAAATTATCGGGCCGACAACCATGGTTTCGATTAATTAATTAATCATTATCAAGTCTAATAAAATGGTAATGTTAAAATGCATTTATAGTTTACATTAGTTATTTGTCGGATAATAAGTAAAATACCTACAATAATATTAAGTTAAGTTAGTGAATAGTGTGAAAATTATTATTGGCTAAGTTACATTTTTATGATTTTTTCTCAGATCCAGTTCAGCGGTTCGCTTCCTACTTATATGATAGAAAACAATGTGTTAAATTAAAATTAAACAATACCACTTTATATTCTGATGTTTTAGTCAATCATTATGGTGTACCACAGGGCAGCATCTTAGGACCTCTACTTTTTATTTTATTTACTACTGATTTTGTTAACTGCCTCACTGAAAACTGGTAGATGAGTCAGTATGCTGATGACACGCAATTATATTTACTAACTTTTCCAAATAATGTTCCTAATACTATTTTTCTACTCCTGTATTGTAATTCATATATTAGAGTTTTACAATCTGTACTCTAATGAAATTCATTACGGTACAGATTTAGAACTAATAGAATTGCGAAATTACGTAATTATCAAATGTTCCATGCATGAGTAGGATACAAATTCAGAACCAATAGAAATACACTGTTGTCTATTGCACTTATCGACTGGTGCAGCTGTGGCTCAAAGTCAAACATAAATTTAGCAAATTTGACAATTCGTAACTATAGTAATAATGCTCAATTATAAAATTAGCGTTTCTATTTAACATTATGGGGTCGTAGAAAAATAAATGTAAATCTTGGTGCCCTATTTAAATTGTCATGTAATAATAATTTCACATTAAATAGTCAAAAAACTATAGGTGTGTGTGTTGGAACTGAAATTAATCGAAGTAGATGTCAAAGTGAATATAAATCTAAAATAGTTATTAATAACAATATTTGATAATACTTGATAATAAAATTAAAAATTTAGGTATCACATTAGATGAAACCCTAACATTTAGAGAACATGTTTCTGTTAAATGCGGATTATGTTATTCCAAATTGAAAACATTGAATCAATTTAGAAATTCATTTCCATTAGATATAAAATTCAACATTACCAGTTCATTAGTACTTAACATCATAGATTACGAAATAGTCATATTTTATAACTATCTAACAAATATACTTAAAAACAGATTGCAAATAGTTCAGAACAAATATTTAAAATTTTCATATTATATTCCTAAGTTTTCTCATGTAACTCCCTTCTATAATAAATTCAAAATTATAAAAATTAATCATAGACACACAATCATGTTTTTAACTTTGTTATATGAAATTATAACTAACAAAACGCCAAAATATTTGATCGACCTCATAAATTTTATATCACGTGAACAGAATAGAAGAATGTTAAACATAATTTATTTTGTACACAGTTGAAAGAAAACAGTGCCAACCAGCATTGCTGATCTGTTTTCCTTTTGTCTGAGAGTATGCAGTGTAATATATTTTTAGTCAATAAATGTATTTATTATAATTAAATACTACTACTTTAGAGAAGAGAAAACTTGTAAATAGAGGAAAATTTCCTACTTCAGAAGAACTTATCTCTCAGAAATCACTTTACCAAGAAACGATCGACAGGAAGTTACAAGGCATAGATGCTGAATCTATGGATCTCGACCATTTACAGCGACTACAACAGTGTGTGTAAGTAAAGTCATAAAAAAAGTTAAGGAAAGATGTAAGAAACCACAACACCAAGGTGATAAATGACACTATTGAGAAGAATTGCTCTATGAAAGTCCTTCGTTCGAAACTTAGCCGTGGCAAGCAAGTAATCACAAAAATGAAAGACGAAAACGGGCAAATTGTTACGACAAAAGCCGAATTAGCAGCCGCAGTTGAGAGCTATTACACGAAACTGTACAGTTCAACTAAGCCAAAGCCAAACGATTTGAAAAATCGCACGATTTTAAATGTTGGGTCTGAAGAGATACCTGACGTGGATTGAAAGCGACCCTGAGAAAAATGAAAAACAATCAAACTCAGGATGGAGATGGAATAACAAATGAAATGTTAAAACTGGGGGGTGATACGCTGGAAAAGGTTACTCTTGCTCTTTTAAACAAATGTCTTAAGGAAGGAAAAGTTCCGAAAGAATGACAAAATTTGTAAAAATCCTCTTCAAAAAAGGTGACAGCACAAACATGGAAAATTATAGACCTATCAGCCTATTTTCGTTTCTGTACAAACTGCTGACCAGAATCATAACAAATCGTCTCACCAACAAACTAGACTTTTATCAGCCTGTGGAGCAGGCAGGATTGAGAAAAGGATTTAACACCACTGACCACCTGCAAGCAATACATCATCTAATAGAGAAATGCACAGAATATAACATACTCATGTACTTGGCCTTGTTGATTACGAGAAGGGATTTGACTCTATTGAAACCTGGGCATTCTTGGAATCACTAAATAATGCAAGAGTTGACTCCAGATACACGAATTTATTAAAAAACATTTATGAAAATTTCACAACGTGTGTGAAAATTGGTGATGAAGCCAGCACAGACAAAATACCAATAAAAAGAGGTGTACGACAAGGGGATCCTATCTCTGCAAAATTGTTTACTGCCGCTCTGGAGGATGTGTTTAAAAACTGTGCTGGAAAAAATGGGCATTATAATTGACGGAAAGTATTTGAGTCACCTACGCTTTGTAGATGATGTAGTTGTTGTGGCGAGCTCAATAGAGGAACTGCAAAAAATGCTTAAGGAGCTAAATGAAAAATCACTTATGGTCGGGCTAAAAATGAATGACCAAGTTAATGAGCCCCGAGCCAGTAAACATAGAAATACAAGGCCAGATACGGGATAATGTTGAAGAGTAGGTCTATCTTGAACATAAAGTTAAGCTGGGCACTGCGAATCAGGGGGCAGAAGCAACAAGGCATTTGGTAGACTAGGCTATATTCTAAAAATCCCTATAAATCTAAAACGAAAAGTGTTTAAATTATGCATTGTCCCAGTGATGACGTACGGCCTGGAAAGAGCCATAGCCAATAGCCTGTCTGTCACACAAAGGGCTATGGAAAGAAGTATGCTCGGAATTTCTTTGAAAGATAGAGTAAGAAATACTGAGATTCGTAGCAAAACCAAAGTCACAGACATGATGCGGCGTATAGCTTCGCTTAAGTGGCAATGGGCGGGGCACGTTGCAAGGCAAGATGATGATAGGTGGCCAAAAGAATACTTAATTGGATGCCGAGAACAATAACCCGGAGCAGACGAAGACATGATGGACAGTAGCAAGAGACAGAAAAAGATGACGTAACTTGGAAGAGGCCTATGTCCAGGAGTGGATTGAAAGTGGCTGAAAAGAAGAAGAAGAAAAGAATTATTAAATTGGTCATTACTCTCCCACCCAATACAATGTAACTTATGTAGCCCAAATGGATCTTCAACTGCCCATAATAATCGTCAGATATATATTCCTATCAACCTCGTCTTCTAGGTTTGAAATTGGTATTTAGCGGTTATTCTTTAATAAAACTAATATTTATCACCAATTATCTTTACATAATATATATACTTAATGCATGATATAAAAAAAGATGTTTGTGTTTAATACGAAGCCCCTTATAGATACAAATTAACTAAATTTTTGCTACTAAAACTTATTACTACTAAACACAAAAATATTATTAAGTATTAAGCTATGAAATAACAGAAAAACTTGATAAATCAATAGATACATTTTTGAAATAATGTTATAATTACGTGCAAAAACCTATTATTCATCTAACTCGTAAGTCGACGTTAATCTTATTTTTCTATTCCTTCGCAGTGTCTCTGCCGCATTAATACATAAAAGAATAAGTTATTACGCTAATTAAGTAGAATAGAAGAAAACAGTGTGCCGTAAGTACTGCAATTCTCCTAACAAACAGGAAATCGTTTTAAATATTTCATGCCATGTGCACTCGTTCAAAATTTAAAGACAAATATCATTATTTCGATCATCAATCACACTGAATTGTCGGATTTGATGCAGATATTTGGTAGTACGTTATACAAATACGCTGTCAAATTTTATAGCACAAATTTTTCTTTTTCTTATTGGCAACATTTGCTTATATCGCTTTCATAAATCAAATATGCGTCTTTATTAGATATTTTGCATTTGTATTGTGTAACATTTCAATTGAGCAATAAAATATGTACGCTTTTGTTAAAGAAGTGGTATGCAAAGAACATTTAATTATAAAAAAAATTAAAGAGTGGTTTGAAGGCATCTAGTTTTCAATAGGAAGTAAGAACACCTGGTCCCAATTCCTTCAAAGGGTGGAAGTAAACATTAAAAGATCTTGAATGGTTTCTATTCTGATGAATAAAAGTTCACAATAGTGAACGGATGCCAAGGACAGCATCTTAATTTTAATGTGGGTCATATACATGGTTCCTTTGTTCATCTACTGCGTAATTTATGAATAACTTTTGAAAGGTTTGCAAATAAAAGTATTATAGTGCACCACGTTTCTAATTATTCTAACAAAAAATGTTAAGACATCAATAATTAATTTACACTCGGACAAGTTCTTTTGCGAATTACATGCGGTCAACTGAAATTAAAACCACCAATATCAATCATTCTTAGAACATAATCTGAAATTTATTTTTGTAGTATTATTTTTAGAGTTCCCCAAATTTGAAAACTTTTTAAAATACATAATGGTGGTATCATCTCTTTCTAGGAATAATTTCGTATCAGTTTAATCCGAACAAGAAAATTGAATCGCAGAACAATAAAATACGTACGACGCACTTCCGTTCACCTTCAATATAGAATTAGGATTTTAGGGTCGCTTGTGATATTAATTTAATTAACTTTTGGTTAGATGCGTAATTACGTGAAACTATAGTATTTTTTGAAATATTTTTTTAGAAAATTAGTAACGTATATGCTGTTAATTAAAATTATGGATTACTTCACAAAATTAGAAGAATAAGTTTTAGATAAAAATAGAAATAGGTATTTAACTAATTACAAAATAGGTCCGGCAAACAATTAAGAAAAAATTAGAATTTAACAAACTGTAAAAACTATAAGTATTGTAAAAGTAGAGAAACCTACCTTTGACATAATATTTTTAGATTATTGCAATTCCCTAACAGACTTATTCGGTAAAGGTAATTTTTTCCATTTGTTTATTACTTTTAAATTATCCGCTAAAATAGCGTAAATGGTATGTATCATAAATTGCAAAACACAACAAATAGCAACAAATTTTAACTTTTTATTTTTGAAACACAAAAATTGCTTGAGATTTTAAATAGGGTGCAACTGATGGAAACGGTTGTCTGGATTTACAGCACATTTTCGTTATAAAACATCATAATATGGTATGAGTTCCTGGCAATTTCAAAGACAATCCGATGTTTTATTATAAGTTCTGCTGTAATCAATTGAAATAAAAATTAGCGTATGAATGGATCATTGCCAAAATGGTTTTTTTACTAAACATTAAACAACCAGTTTTGTGTTAGTTTTAGTGTCTATATTGTTGTATAGAAACATAATACGTAAGATAATTTTTAAATCAGTTAATTGGTAAAGCTAGAAAACAAATCCAATGTTTTTGATTTTTTCAAAAATGTTTTTTTTAATTTATTATGGCCCTCTTAAGTAAGCTCGCAAATTAATAAGAAGCTCGCCAATTGAGGAAGAGCAATAACAGGCATTAGTTAATTATTTGTTTTTCATCAAAATAAGTTACCATGAAGACGTGAATTTGTAGCAAAGCATATCGGAACAGTTCAATTCCATACCGGGAGCCACAGAAGAGCGGAACAGTTAGCATAAAGTAAATTGTTGCATATCTGTTAAAAACAATATTTCCACAATTTGATATAAAATTTGACTAAACAAACAAGAAGTGGACGTCTTTGCAAAAAAAAATTGAAGAAAACATTGCACAAGATGTTCAGAAAATATATGTCTGTTTGTGGATTAATCTTCAATAATGGACATAACGTTCCTTGGGTGACACGTTAATTCAGAAATAGGAAAAAAACGCCAAAGATAATTAAGTTACTGCTGTGCACATAGAATAGTTAGATTTGAGATTGAAGAAATATACACCTCATTGGTAATAATTTAAAAAAAGGGAAACAGAAGAAATTAAAATGACTAACTTAAGTTGAGAAAATCTTTTGATAAAGAAAATGACTTGTGGTTTAGGAAACTTACGTTATTTTATTAAGCAGTAATTAACTAAGACTTTTTAAATTAATATTGTTGAATTTCTTTCAATAAAGTTGATTTTTATTATACAGGTTGATTGTAAATTCAGGGCCACTTGATTTACTTTTTTATTATTCATGATAGACAAAAAGTTTATTAAGAAAAGATATACAAGTATACAAGAAGAGTATTTTCCAAACTTTGCACAAAATGGTTGACTTTTGGTTTAAGCAAAATGACATCAGCTTAATTTTTTAAAATAAATAATGTAGTATTTTTTAAGCTAAAGTGATTCTTTGATTAATTCTCTTTAAAAAACTATAACACAAGTATATCGCTAAAGTTACTATTAAATTAGTTATTTTTTAATTAAAATCTAAAGGGATGCTTTCGATTGGTACAATTAATCTTAGGTATACATACAACAAAATGAGAAGCACTTCGAACATTTGTTAAACTAGTTATTTTTTCTTTTGTTGTTTGGTTAGAGATATTTATAAACTGTTCTTTATATTAGCTGTTTTCATAAGTTGCAAAATATTAATTTGATGATCGCTGCTGTTAAATTTTGATTTCGTGATTCGTGACTTTAAACGCTATACCTGTTTTATAGTTTTTTAAAGACTACTAACAATCGTATTCTGACCATTGTGCACATTAGTTTTCACAGTCTCCTAAGATTAAATATACCAATCAAAAGCATATCTTTAGATTTTGAATAATAAATAACTAATTTATTAGTAACTTGAGCGCTATACTTGTGTTATAGTTTTTTAAAGAGAATTTATCAAAGAATCACTTTAGCCCAAAAAATACTACATCATTCATTTAAGAAAATAAAATTAAAAGATACTATGTGAATTGAGCTCTTGGAAACCTAGCAACTCCTAAGGAAAGCCCAATTATTAATTTTGGGAAACAATCATTAAGTAGAATCTAGAAGTTTAAAATTAGGAATTTATTTTAATTACTGTAACTTTTGTTTGTTCATCTACTGCATTATTAGAAATAGTAAGTAATTTACCAAAAGTCGCCATATCTTTTAATATTGAAATTATTTTCTTCGAAACTAGAGAAGATTGAGATGTGCAGTTTTATCAGAAGATGATTTAATTTTTTTACCATAATCCGTGGTTCCTAAAATATTTTATAATTAATTTTGAGGTAGTAAAACTTAAACCTTTTATAAAGTGTTTCTTTAAAGAAAATGGTATAAGATTCGGTACATAGTGAAAAGGGTTGTAACATCCATAAATATAGAGGGAAAATTCTTACACAAAAAAATAACATCTCGACTGGTTATAATTTTGATAAAAAAGTTTAAATTGTTAAAAAAATTTAGCGCATGTATAAAAAAATTTCAGATCTGGTAACCAACGCGCCCTTTTGGATTCAGATAGTACATGGGTAAACGAGTTTAAAAGGCCCTCTAGCGGCGTTGATGACGTAATCAATACGGCCTCCAAATTTTTGTGTAACGCTTCTACATTTCCCTATAGGTATGTATAACTTTGGTTTGTGTTTTGATATTAACCTATATTGTTAGTAATTGTTATTCTAAAGAAAGCGCGTTTTCCAAAGGTGTATTTGACATCATCATCTAGGTTTACAATACCAAAAACATTTGTAACTTTTTTAAATATTTGTAATTTCACTTTTGATTTTTTAAGACATTTCGGTTAAATTACTTGAAATTTGTCATATGTAGCTGAAAACATATCATATAGTACAATCTCTCTAGAAGTTGAGCCAAAGATTAAAACTTTTCTAGAAGGAAGGCAAGATCATAGTCAATGCACTGTGGATTGACAGTCGTCAAAGGTGCTGGATACAAATGTTGTCATCATCTATCTCTATAACTGCTTCGTTCTTAGGATGCTGAATAATCGTAACACATTAAACATGGAACAAAATAGCGGCTGTCGAAGAACATTGATTATGATCTATCTAAACACATTGGTGTTAGCAAGTGAACAACATTTTTAATATATTTTGTAGCGACACATTTGTAACTGTGTCTGACAGTTCTTACACTCTACTATGTCGAACACAATTTATTTATAATTTTCTTCTTAGTGACAACGTGAACCATGAGACCAACATATACAGTGTCCGCCATAAAGTTGGAACCATATGGCAATTTTTTTTTATTATTGTAGTTAAAAAAAACTTTGGGGACAATCACTTCTGCTTCTGAAGTAACTTAAAATGCGCCAAGTCAAAATTGACAGGTAACATCCGTCAATTGTCAAGTTCGTAATTTTGGAAAAAAATGTCCTAAAAATGGGTCAATTTGTTAAAATTTCAAAAAATGTTACTAGGAAATTATGATGCTAATCACATTTTATGCCCATGTGCCGATTTTGAAAGAGAAATTTTGATGTTCAATAAATTTCATATTTTCGTATTTTAATAATAAAAAAAAATTGCCATATGGTTCCAAGTTTATGGCGGACACTGTATTAGGAAAGGTATTTCTCTCTCCCTAGAATGACATATAAAGAGTTGGTAGAAAAACAATGAAGGTTTTAAATTCAGAAAAATTACGTTATAAGTCGCAAATGTTTTATTTGTATTTATGTCAGCGTGATGAACAGTGAGGGTTTAAATATAGGTTTTTCAAAATCATCAAACGATGAGAGTGCTACGTATTTGAGTGACTATATCACTCATCGCATTATAAACCAATGAAAATGCTTGATTTTCAGTTGTTTTGACGTATTACAGCGGTTATTTTACTTATTATGACGTAAATCAAACCCGGTATATTCACTTATGTCAAAATTACGATTAGATATGCAGCTATGATTTAAAGTTCAAATGTTGGCAGTACCAACCAAAAATATTACTGTGAAAAGTGTAATTGTCATGATGGCACACTTCAGAGCACTCCATACAACCTCACCTGCAGTTAAACAAGGACCATCACAACAATATAATATCTAATTTGATTAATGAATCTACACCATCATCAACGGTCTGTTCTACACGTACCGTGGCTCCAATGTCAAATAATGTTTTTAATAATTGTCCGTTTAATATAAATAATAATTAAATACATTTAATCACATTTTTTCTACATTTTATTTTTCATTTCCTTTTTGTGTGTGTAATCAATCTTTGAGTTATTTTGTACTTCTGTGTGTATTAATAAAATTCCAATTTAGGTTATTAAATTACGTATCGAATTTAAAATATTTTTTATTTATTTTCGTGATATAGTCTACCTGTATACAACTCGACAAATGAAAATTCTGGAAACTTCGATCCCGTGGTGTTTCAGACAATACGTATCGTATAATCGAAAATTTTCACTTGCCTAGTTGTATAATATATGACTATATCACTCATCGAAATATAAACCAATGAAAATGCTTGATTATAAGTTGTTTTGACGTATTACAGCGGTTATTTTATTTATTATAACGCAAATCGAATATACCAAATCGAATATACGAACTTTTGTATATTCTTTTATGTCAAAATTACGATTAGTTAGGTAGCTATGATTTTGAGTTCAAAGATTGACAGTACCTGCTAAAAAAGATTACTGTGGAATGTGCAATATTTTCATAATATAGTCTATCTGTATACAACTTCAAAATGAAAATTCTCCAAAGTCGACGTATTGTCTAAAAAACACCACTCGACCTATGCGTCTCCTATAATCGAGTATTTTCAGTTTGTATAATATGTAAATATTGATGAAGGTGTTGTAGCTATTGTGATGTTATTAATATGTAATGTAGTGATAAAAGTGCAACACGTAATGTGACCTCCATAACTGTCTGTTAAAAAACAGTTCTTCCGGATGGTCAAGGCATTATCAGATGCTATTAAAACTAGGTGCACATTCACATTTAGTCACTACAAGTCAGGTAAATCGCATTACTCCCTTTGAAACAGTAGTAAGCTTTACTTGCTTTACTGTATACGAAAAAAATGCATAGAATGTATTTGGAAAAGTACAACAGTATGCTATGATTTCTGCGAGTTTTATTGAAAATTACATCATCTCTTTTGGTTGATCTGATACGTGTAGTACGTGATGCATGGGATCACAAAAAGAGTAAGAATAATCGAAAACAAAAAATCCTATAAGATCTGATACAACTGGAACTAGGAAAAATACTGTACAAAAAGAAAGTTAAGGTTTTTTTAACAGAGAAACAGAAATGATAGATTTAAGGCATTAAAACAAGTAGGTTGTGAAGCAGTGGGATTCAATTTTTAAAAAAATCACCATCACCGACCACCAACAGCCGTGCATATTGTACAATTCCTTAACTTACACTCAAGTTTTCACCTAAACTTAATAGAAACAGCTGTCGAGTGATTCTAGATGATTGCAATAGTACAATTTCTTGCGAATTTACACAAGCGATACGATCGGGGAATTGACTTTTGCTTACACATCTCTCGACAAAGTTGCTATAGAGATCTCTTTTCGAACGTGCTACGATAGCACACTGCGGTACTAGATGTTGCAACATCTTATTATATGACTTAGTTACTACTCGCCCTCATTGTTATTTGCACAAATTGTTGCACATTTGTTTAACATATAAATATAAACAATAAACCAAGTACTTAGTAACAATTATTGCAGTAACAATGCAGAAATAACAAAAATAACTATACGGTAATTTTTAAATATATAGGCAAAAGTTTTTCTCATAAACTAAGTACTTTAACTCTTCGCCAACTCTTCCTATACGCTGAACATTTTTTTTTATGTGTTGTTTATTGGTGTAATATCCAATAAGTTGGAAAATTGACAATCCCACATTATTTCGAGCAGATACTGTTCGTAAGCCAACCGATTCAATATTATTCTTTTATAAAAAACAACCTTCTTTATTAATGCACAGGCATTGCACATAGCATCGCTAACATCCCCTTCGAAACTTAACATAATTGAAATGAACTGAAACTCGGGTTATAGATCTAAAATATCATTTTGAACAACTTTTTTAATTACTATTTTTGGCATCTTTACCAAAAACACCATTTTTGAATAAGTATGTTAATATTAACATGTCAAATTTGACATGTACTAAGAACCCCTTCACCGCCGCGAATGAGTGTTATTTTGGTTTTAAACCAAGCAAGAAGTAACCCCTAAGTCATCATTAATGTATAATTAATAGTTAAAAAAGGTTTCCATATGATGCGTACTTTTCGGATTTCACTGTATACCGTGTGAAAGGTAATTGTTTGATGAACAAAAAGTATAATACACGTTTTCAGCTACAAAATAAACAATATTTTCACTTTCGTCGACGCAAGATACGAGAAACAAATGATATCAAATGGGTATCATACGTCGTATTCAGTGCAAATAATACAAATAAATA
The DNA here is from genome assembly GCA_030710515.1 of Abscondita cerata. NCBI lineage: Eukaryota > Metazoa > Arthropoda > Insecta > Coleoptera > Lampyridae > Abscondita > Abscondita cerata. The sequence goes on along the minus strand of JALBCR010001122.1, from coordinate 117,306 downwards.
GATGATCGTTTCTAACATCGAGGGGAACGAGTTTTACATAATTTACAGAAGTGTTATTGCATTTGTACACACTTTGTTTAAATTTATTTTTTTAATAATAAATAGGGAATGAATTTCGTATTATATACTACTATAAACCGAGCGACGATCAAGTCTTTATCTATAAAAATCTATAAATTGAGTAAATTAAAAATAAATTGTTTTTACTCCGGTATCGTAATTCATTTATTGGAGTTTTACAATCTGTACTCTTATGAAGTTTATTACGATACAAATTTTTATTACGATATAAATTTAGAACCAATAGAATTGCAAAGTTGCTTATTGCACTTATCAACTAGTCCCATAGCTATACTTCAAACATTGAATTTACATAATTATTAGTATTCGTAACAAGTAGTATTATGTTATCAAATTAGTGTTTCTATTTATTGTTAAGGCTGTCGTAGAAAAAATAATATATTCAATGGGTATTAAGCCACTCGTTCCTCTTGTCTTAATAGCAATCGTTACATGCTCATCGGATAACATACTATTCCTAAATGAATCTAACTATACAGGGTCGTATACTAAAATAGATGTATAATATAATTCCAGCCTTGATAAAGCCTACACAATGGTGGGCGGAAAGTCAGCAAGTACAACAAACTGAGTTGTGTGTGCATCCTACCTCCATGTACTTATAATAAATTCCACCGATAACAGTTGAATTTGGCTGAAGCTGACCTCCGATTTTGTTGCCCTATAGCATATCGTTAAAAGAAACCAAATGACACCATGCTCATAGAAGAGTACAAACATAAAATGCTACATCCACTGGCGTTCTTTCTGTAAGGAAAGCTGATTTCGTCAAGAAAGAATGATAGTGGATGAAATTCACAGAAAAAACCACAGTTTGCTTATCTTACACTTCGTCATCATATCCGTCGGAGCAATAAGCTACATGTGGGTGGACACAAACAAATCCTGTCATGCTTGTGCACTGTACTAATTCCACTCATAAGCTTAAACCTCGTGATTTGTACTTGCATTAATTTAATTCATTACTTTCAAATTTTGGAATCTACGGATATAAAAATAGATGGGGATAAGGGTGGTGATGGATGTAACATACTAAAAACTATCCTCATAGTCTTTATAGGAGCTTACAAATTATCGTTATCGCGGCATGGAGAAAATAACATCGCACGTCCATTCTTCAGCAACTTATTTTTAAAGAGATTCGGAAACAGATTTGTGACAGATTTTCATAAACCACTCAACATAAGCTCCCATGCATGCTACTCCAACACCTCTGCTCTCATTCATTTCAGGCAGAGTCCGCATATCGAGATACGAAACATCGCAATATATGGAAACTGGTATTTTTTCCTTATAAGTACTCACCTACTTGAAATCTTCCATTAGAAAAAAAGTCCAGAAGTAACATACTAGCCTAGCAAAATAACAAATCAATCGAAACCGAAAAAAAAATTGATCCATAATTAGCTATCACCTACAGTTTTGCTAGGCAACAGGTATACAATGGTTGTGAATTCATGATGATGATGTTAGGTACTAGTTAGCACAACAACGGTTGTTTATTGGGTAATAAAATACACTAAAGAAGAGAAGAGATTTTTGCTCAGCTGAGTAGTATAGAACATTTATTTATTTATTTTATTTATTTATTTATTTATTTAACGGGCAGGCATACCCTAGATACAATAGATACAATATTAGAAATTAAACTATTTCATAATACAACTCTACTTAATATTAATACTAAAAATAAAAATTAAAATCAGAGTCAGCAATAAAGAGACAAAGAGTGTGTTTAATTATTGCACTCAAAATGAAATACATTTACATTCTTAAAGGTATATAAGTTTAAAAACCAAAAATTTAAAAACAAAAAACAAAGAAATTGAAATTAAAGTACATAAGAACACCGCAATACATTTAATATTTAATATTAGAACACAGAATAAACATAGTTACTCACAAACTAATGCATGTATTCGTTTTTATAGTTTGCTAAGGTGAGAGAAAAACAAACATCTCCAGAAGCATTAGCTGCATTGAAAGATCGAGGGAAAAAACTATTGTATAGATAATTTCTTCTATAAAAGGATTTTGCAAAAAGATGTGTTGAGCGAGTACTGATATTTGGCACATGCAGTATTATCTTATTTAATCAATCAGGGCAATCAACATGTGAATTAAATATTTTGTATAGAAATACTAGATCTAAGTGCGTTCTACGATTCTTTAAGTTTGACAAATTTAAGTTCTTGGCAAGAGATGAAGATGTACTTGTTGGAAGATGTTGATCTAATTTATATGCTAGAACTCTTAGAAATTTCTTCTGAATATTTTCAATTCTATTAATATGACAAACATAATGTGGCGACCAAACGGGGGAACAGTATTCTAACGAGGGGCGAATTAGAGTTGTAAATAAATATTTGAGGACATGTGGACTTTGAAAGTCTTTAGTGAAACGAAAAATAAAGCCCAACTGTCGATTACATCTTTTTATTAATGTATCAATGTGCACAGTAAAATCTAATTTGGAATCAAAATATATACCAATATCTTTGATTGTATTTACACGAGAGAGACGTTTTCCTTGAATAAAATAATCATGTAATATAGGAGCATGTATTCTATAGTAGGTAAGAACGTCACATTTTTAAATATTAAGTTCTATACGATTTTCAGTACACCAGTTCTCTATGTAATTAATAAATAACTGAAGATTTTGAGAATCTGCAACTGAAGATATCTTGACAAATAACTTGATATCATCTGCAAAAAGTAAATGTCTAACAGAGGTTTGGAGTTTATTATTTAATGAATTTATGTTTAAAGAAAGGTCATTTATAAATATAAGAAAAAGGAATGGTCCTAATAGAGATCCTTGAGGTACTCCTGATGTGACATAAATAGGTTTGGAAAAATTGTACTGAACTTTTACATTTTGTATACGGTTTGACAAATAACTTTTACACCAATCTAGCAATGCACCACAAATGCCATAACATTTAAGCTTAGCTATAAGATGATTATGACTAACCTTATCAAAAGCTTTTGCAAAATCTAAATATAATGTATCTACTTGACCCAAATCATCAAAGGAATTTAAAATGTAATCTTGAAAAACTAGCAAATTGCTTAAAGTGCTTCTGCCTGAAGTAAAACCATGTTGATCAAAGCTAATTACCTGCTTAAATTGAGGTCTAATAACATCTAGCACTAAAGATTCAAACGTTTTAGCAATGGAACATAAACAATATGCTGGGATTAATTGTATAATCAATATTACAATATAATTACTTAATTAGCGATGCACACACCAATCTATCGTAATTAAAATTCAATGGGTTTAATTTGTGTGTAAATTTTTTAGTTACCTACCTACTGCCATCAGGCAGACTACTAATAAATGGAATTAATACATGTAATATTGCAAAAGTTATATTCAAAAGGTTTATGAAAGTATAAATGACTATCGAGATGCAACATGTTTTGATAACTACATTTTCTACAACTTTTATTTTCGTTTACGTTTTGAAACATTTACACAATCGATTAGCAATACCAAAATCGAAATAAATTGCTTCAAATACTTTTCCTTGTATTTAAAATGTAATTAAGAACTTTGCTGATTCAAAACAAATATAAAAACTAATTTACACAATTTACCTTTCACCATGAATTACCAACATCAATTGCTTATCGTTGACATTACGTTTAAGGCTTACGTTGGTGTAACAGGTCATAAAAAGTTTTTTTTTATTGTAGGCCGTAGTACGTAATGCCACAAAATAAATTAACATTATCACTTTTGTTCATTAAATTTACATGAAGCGTAAATCATTTTTTTGAAAATAGTAAATAGAAGTTGGAGGTTAATTTAATGATCGACACAATCAAACTATTAATTTTGAGATTTTAAACCTTATTTTTAAGACGCAAGTGTTTAAAAATTATTTAACAGATTAGATTAGAAACTGTGTTGACGTAAATAAGTGTACATCAGCAACACCCACTTTGAAACGTAAATTATGAACATTGAGAAAGTTTATCATAATTAGAATAAACGTTGTTGTTTATAGTATTATACTGTAATTAATATTATTGAAGCTATTCATAAACACACGTCACGTGATGACATAATCTAGAGATTTAATTACTACGTTACTTGTGTAAAATTAATTTAAAAACAACTTTTTTATAATATAAAATAAAAATATAATATTTTGAAAAAGGTCTAAATAAAAGTAAAAACTTGAACTTCACCAATTTCACCCAAATTTTATTTGCTAAAACGCTGGGAGATACAGTGTTTTTAGAAAATACAATCAATCCAATTTAATATTTAATTCGTCGATAAAAGCGAAAAAATGGGGTTAAAATTTTCGATTGTAAATCTGTTGTTGAGATGCTACATAACATTTTGTTTACAAGCAATTTCTTAAATCAATTCAAAGGTTAAACAAATCATGAGATGATAATCAGAGAAAAAGTCGAATATTATTTATCTCCTTCAAAATTAGTGAAGTGCAAAATTTGATGGTTACCATGAGTGACCGAATTTTATAAATTTAATTTAGCACTTCGGCCTTGAGTTGTTACTGTAAAAACTACGCATTACTATGGGACATTGAACCATTGCAAAACATTATCAACTGTTAAATGTTAACTGATTCGTCATTGGAATTGTTAATTACATGAGTGAGGTAACAACTAATAAACCGACGTTTATTTTTTTTAAAGCAAATTTATGTATATCTTTAATTGCTGGTGTAAATAATTTATTATTCAATGCACTTTGTAGTGTAATAAACTTGTCGGGTCAATTATGATCTTGAATAAGTAATTGTTTCAAGTACAATACATAAATCAAACGTTTAACTACATCTTGTTGTCATAGCAGTACAAGCAGTCAGGTTGGCCGAGCGGTCTAAGGCGCCAGATTTAAGCTCTGGTTCCCAAACGGGAGCGTGGGTTCGAACCCCACACCTGACAAACTTTTTTTTACAAAACATATTTTATGTATGTTACCACTTAGTAAGTTAAGCTCCTACAAAAGCAATTTTTATTTTAAATGTAACTAGTTACTTTCTAAAATATCAATATAGAAAGTGCTTTTTGCCAAAAAACAAATATATTAATATCAATAACCATTATCAATGCGATACTACCACAGAATAATGAATATATTCACTGCGTTCATACAGAAACTCCACTAAGCAATAATTTTGGCCTGAAGTAGCGTTCGCGCTTTATCCACGCGCAGCCAGGAGTAGCCAAGGTGTAGGTAGGTAAAGTAAATTCGTCGATTTCCGATTGTGCGGTATATCGAGAAATAGTAAGCTTGTTATAAATGCTGCTCAAGTCATGAATAATATTTTTTTAGACGGCTCGTCACGTAAGTGACACATATCAAAGTAGCAACCTAAGATCGAAACTTCAAAATATCACTGACCAGTGTGGAAATAATTCATATCATTCACGGTGCATGATATGAATTCGGCCAATGGATGAAGTCCTATTCCGATCGTCAATTTATACACAAATTCGGATTATTAGGATTTAAATAATTGTGCACAATTATTATTCGAATGAAATCTTTATTAATAGAATTAGAAAGTTACATTATTAAATGTGCAGTTATTGAAATGTATTATTTTTTTATTTGAATGTTCAAACATTTTTGCCAAATTTGATGATTTGACAATTGTTGAAGAAGTTGTCATGATGAATGATTCTGCTTCATTGTTCAAGTTATCAGTAATTGGATTACTTTCTGACGAGGTTTCTGACGAAGTTTCTGACGAATTTTTAACGGCCGAAGTGATTGTTTTAGGAACTTTTATTTTGTGCCCAATAGACTCTGCTATGTAACCTTCCGCCACTGATGAAGAATCCCATCCACCGTGGCGTTTCAGATCTTCAATCGTAGCACCAGCATCCACAGAAATGGTGGAAGATGATCGCCTCATACAGTGGCTCGTGTAAGATGCGGGTTCCTCTAAACCAAGGTAGGTAGCAATCAATTTTGGGATGCTACCTATCTTGTTGATTCCAACGGGCTGTTTAGTGCTTTTGGCTTGCTGATAATTCAAAAAAAAGCGACGTTCGGACGTATTCGGTGGTCGAAGAGCAGCATATTTGCGATAGATACCGTAAAACTCGTCAACTATCGTGAAAACACGATCCTTTTTATTTTTGGTGTCACCAAATTTTACAATTACGGCCGAATCGACATCAGTTAAATCGTCAATTTTTAATTGGACCAATTCGTTCCTTCGCATGGCTCCACTAATTCCGAACATCAAAATTACCTAAAATTGAAACTTCAATTGATGAAGGGTTTTTGTTTATAGGGATGTACTTACTTTCTGTAACAAATATTTGCCGTCTGGCGCTTCTTTTATGAATTTATTAATTTCTTCAGCAGTTAAAGTTCTTGATTTTATCGGTTTGTATCATTGCGACATTCTTTTCAGAAAGGCTTTCAATTTAGGATATTGACTAATATTAGTATAATAATAATGTGCTTGGAGAGGACGTTTTGCGAAAACGAAGAATTTACCCTGTTTGGCTTTCGCCACTCCATAAACTTGCTATAAGCTTCCTCATAGCGTTGCCGGGATTTAGGGGCAACAACTTGAGGCTGGTTTCATTTGCTGCTTCCAAAATACTATCTTCATCATTATCCATATTTCAGAGTTTACAGATCACTATCAATATTTTATCGTTTACAGTCTAGAGGAGATAACACACTTTTAGAAATTCAGAAATTCACAGCGAGAATAAGAAACAATTTAAAATAATAAACAACATGACCATAGCAACGGTTTAAGGTATCCAGATTATAGAGGAATCTGTCTCCGATGGAATTGGAAATTAATAATTAGTTTCAGTTATGTTGTTCAAACCGTCTAAAAAATATTGTTCCTAACTCGTGCGAAAGTGCAAATATCGTGCTCGTGTCTAGATCTATATTTGCTACTTTCGACACTCGGTAGGAAAATAACTATTTTGGCCTCCTAACAGTTAAAAATGGCATTTATGCACAGTTGACACCTTCGAAACTGTTATTTTGCAAGCAGGCAGTGCTTTTCCGCATAGTATGTGGGAAATCAGGCGATTTTTTTAGCTGTCAAGGAGTTTTTATAATAATAAACGTCATGAACAGAAATGATTTTCCCAGCCTCTTGTTTAATTATATTTTATATTAATAAAGAAAATAAAATTTAAAAGAGCGTTGGCGCAACCTGTTAGTATGTACATTTTATGTTAGTAATCCTGCAGATATGACACTTATTAATAAATGTCATTTGTCAATCGGCTCTTCCAGAAAACGAGCTTCCACTTCTTGTGGAAAAGTAATTAAATACGAATATTGGTGCAATTGTTGTAGATGTTAACATTGATTAAACAGTTTTCAATCCCGGAAAACAGCCCTGATGTCAGTTGTCCAGTTGCTGATGCTGTGTTTTGGTAAATTTCAAAATTCAGATTTTGGATGTTATGTGAAGATGTTGAAGGCATAGACTTTTTTTGACGTCGAGGGATCTGCTTTAGTAGTCATATCAATTTTCCTTTTGAGGGATTCCTCGACATAACCTTCTGCGAACGCCAACCGCCTTGTCGCTTTAAAGTTAAGAGATCTCCTCCTCTATTAGCCAACAAGATGGCAGAACCCCTTCTAAAGCAGTGACAGGTAAACTCATTCGCGTTTTCCAACTTTAAATAAGCCGTAATTTTTGAAGGAATGGTCCCGATAGTATTTATACCAACAGCCGAACTGTAACACTTTCCATTCTCATACCGGAGGAAAAGCCGATGTGGAACTTTACTGCAGCAAAGTAGCAACTCATTCTTTTTTATTAATGACATTGACATAATTTATGGTAAATAAATATTGTATTTATAGCAATACTTACTTTTATAAGGAATAGAACTTAGAAACGTTACTGTCTTCTAGAACCCTACTCTTTTTTCGTTTATGATTGCTTGTTTTGCGTTTTAAATACGCAATGAATTTGACAAATTTAGAAATATCCACATTATTCTTCAGTATCAGACATGATCGAAGCATTGAGTAAACTGACCATAAAGATTTTAATTTTCTTTTTTAATGAGTTTTGTAAAATAGGCCACATTTTCAGTGTAAACTGTTACTTTCTTTCGTTGACACCATTCTTTGAAAATGTTGTATTGAGCTTCATAACGAGTCTTTGATTTTTCCGGCAACAACTGAGCCGAAGCATTTTCAGCCATCTGTTTTAATTCTGGGGGCGTACACGTAAATCTGTCTTTGCTGCTAGGTATATTAATTTAACAGAAAATAAAAACCACAGATAAGAACACTAACGACACAGCAATATTATCTATGCAGAAATAATTTTTATTTTATTTGACATTTTTGTGCATGGCCACCTAGATATGATGAGAGTTTGGGACGGGCACGCATTAAAATTTTGACGTCGGCCACAAAGTTTTATACAAACCTCGTGTGTTAAGGATTAATTGAATGAAACACTCCGCTTCGTGTCGTGTTTCAAACTTAAATTTCGCGCTGCAAAATCTAACTTCCCACACTCTGGGGCGCGTTCGAGAACTTCGCTCGCGTCACTCAACTTCGTTCGAGAACGTTAGTTGTCACCGACTCCACTCCAAAATATTCGTTCGAAAACTCCTAGACAAGTCGCTCTGACGACGCTCCAATTACCCCAATCCAGACTGAGTTGAAAATTGTCGTGCTTCCGCTGTCGTTGTAATAATAATAATACTAATAATAACATTTTATTTTCTTAAAGACCTGATAACAGATATAGAAAACGTCAAACAAAGTTCATTAGAATTGATATTGTAAGTATTCATTAACAGAATAGAATGCGCTATTTTGTAATGTTCTCTTGATTGATTTTAAAAACATTTTAGTAGGCAAAGTCTAATCTAAAGGTAATTTGTTATAAAGAATACTACCTTTGTAGTATGGGTTTGTTTCGTATAGGACAAGATTATGACTGCTATATTCGAGATCATGTCCATATCTGGTGTTGTAGTCGTGGTAATTGTTTTGCAATTTGAAGTTCTCAATATTGGTTTTTACAAATTTTAGTATTTCATAAATATATATTGATGGAACTGTTAATATCTTATGTTTAATAAATACTGACTTACAAGAATCTTTAATGGTCATGTTAAAAATGCAACGTATTGCTCTTTTTTGTAATACAAAAACTGTTATGATCAGCTGAAAGCGGCGAACGCTTGTTGTTAGATTTTAAACATAACCTACATTTCACTTCGTGTAATTAACCAGAGATTTCTAAGATGTGTGATGATAACGCAGCCGGTGGTATCGAGTTAGAAACCGGAAGACACATTTTAATTAAAAATGACCAGGGTGATGTAGTCCAAGGGGCAAACGGTACTTGGCTAGTAATGGACACTAGAGGTTACTATTGTAGTCATTCAATTTATCGCAAATGACCAATTTGTTACAGAGAACACACTAATGTACATGAGCTATTAAAATTTTTTAACATTGTCGAGGACAGTAATAATTTTAGCGAATCAAATCAACCATATTTTGAAGATGATTCTCAATATTCATAGCAGTACACAACCAGGACCTTCAGGTTCAGGATAATCACGATGGGAGAGAGATGCTATTCTCACTATCATTAGCGTATACAAAGAAAACATTAATAACTTCAAAAGTACCACAATGAAAAATGAACATGTTTGGAAAATTATAACTGAGAAAATAGCCAGCCTTGGCCATCTCTATTCGAAACCACAAATTGAAAAAAAATTTAAATACCTAAAAGGAAGGTACGTGAAAAAGAAGCATAACATGTCCGGTCGAGGAACTGGGGAAAGTCCTATTTTTTTGGAATATATGTCCGAATTTGATGAGATTTTCTGCACTAATCCCAACATTAACTCTGTAGCAATAGCATCATCAACACTGACTAAAGAGAATACAGAAGACAGTGATAAGGAAAATGAAGGCCCACCAAAAAAAAAGTCGATATTAGAGAAAGACGTGTCCTTCCTAAATTCAATGTTCCAAAATAGTGAAGAGAAAAAGAAGAGGCTAGAAACAAACGGCATCTTGAACGTCAGCAGCTAACACAACAAGCATTAAGTGTGTACGAAAAAATGGTGCAAAAACTTTATCAGCATGTTAACTTATCTATAAGTATTTTGTTTTGGTTTGGTTTTCTGTTCATTTTTTTGAAGAAAAGAAATTACGTTTTTGGAAAAGTTTATTAATGTTACGTTGCAATATTTTTATAATAAAGTTTGATATTATATTCGTCTTCTGTTCCTTCTCGCAAACAGTTGTCTTGCAATATTATCTCGCATATTTCTTGGTTCATTGGGATGAGGTTCAGGTATGTATTGGGGATCATGGTAATTATGTTCATGCACAAATGGTAGGCCCTCCTGTATATAATTTTTTTACTAATAAATCCTCATGATTAAGACACAAATTCTGTAACACAAACATGCAAGTATTGTAGAGGAAATTAAGTCTAAACGGTTCATATTCAAATACTGTAGTCTGCGTAATCTACCAAAAAGAAGAGCAAAACTCCGCTAAACTACCTGGCGTGTTTTTGCATGAACTGTATTGAAGTGTCTTTGTATTGGCGTTAACTGTTGTCTCTCAATATAGGGTGGAATGCACCAGTTGAGGGGAGGATATGCTTTATCTCCAATAATAAAAGTATTTTCACAGTATTGCCCTACAAACCTGACGGAATGTAAACGACTAACCGAGAAATTGAATTATATACCTGGATGCAGTTGTATTTGTTGAAATATGTATGAATTACGAAAAATGCGTGCATCACTGACTGATCCTGGGTAACCTGTGAAACAATCAGTGAATTTTAATGGAGGTTCTGCAATAGCTTGCAAAATGACCGCAAAAAAATATTTTCTGGTTATGTACACCTGGGGGGTCTCCTTTGGGGCCTTTATTGGTATAAATGTTCCATCAACTGCTCCTATCACATTATTTAATTTCACATATGCATAAAATGCTTCAATTATTCTTCGGCGGCGGTTTTCTTCGTGAGGCCAATTAATTACTCTGCCTGCAAGTTGTTGTAACGCTCTAACCACTAGTATAAATGAATCGCTTAAAGATCTTTTCCCCATATCAAATTGAGTTCCGACAGAACTGAAAAGTAAAATACAACTATGTACCTATACGGGGTGGGTGTTTAGCGCGTAGACGGAAGATTACTCCTGAACTATTAGAGATATCACAACTAACTTTGGCAGGGTAATACCTAGTTATTACACCTACATTTTAAAAATATTTAAGTGCATACAGGGTGCTTCGCAAAAAAATGCTGAACAAAGTTGTGTTTTTTTAATGGAACACCCCGTATATTTTTTCAAAAGTTGATTTTCTGTGAGAAGTAGATAAGAAATGATATAAGGTTTTATAGTCATAAAACCAACTGTTGTTGAGATATTAATAGTTTTGTGATAACATTCTGAAAACCAGTTAAAAATAGTTATTTATGTAACAAGGACAAAAAAGTGCACTTTTATGTACGAGACTGAATTTGCTGGCCGAGGCGTTTGCACTTTTTTCCGAGGTACATATTAATTTTTTCCGTTGACCCTAAATTAATTAATTTTCTATTTATTACCGTTTACTGAAAACAAAATGTTTAGTAATTTTTAAACAAAATTTTACGTTTGTTCTGATTTTACTGTACCTAATGTTCACTTCACCGTTCAGTATTGTAACATTTGTGTCAAAATTTATTAAAGGAAATAAAAAGCTTTCCGCGTTCGAATATTGTACCGATAAAGCATTTGTTTACAACAATCACATAATTATTATAAGAGCACTTGATAATGATAGGTAATAGGTAAAACATGTACTTTTTTATAATTTATTAAAATAATAAATAGTAGATTATTTTACTAGGAGTTAAACAATATAATTGTTGAGCTTAAAAGTTTGCTGGCGAGGTGTTAGCCGAGACAGCAAATTAAGCGAAACAATTATATTTTTTAACTCCAAGTGAAATATATTATTTTTCTTTAAGCGTTTATTGCTAGTTTTCATGTGTTACTTTCAAATTTTCGAGATTCTCGAGTCTTATAGTGACTTTTATTCTCGACGAATCAAGTTGGTACTTTACTGTTACATTCTTAATATGACATAACCGAAGTACCAACCTCTAAATAGTTGTGGAAACAAAATAACTGTTTTGCTTTTAATGTCTAGACAGTAAAAATAATTTTTAGCGTCTGCCAGTAGTTCAATAATATGACGTTTTATTGTCCTTGAAAAAAAAATTACATTTAGGTAGTGTTATTTTGAAGTATATTTAAAAATGTAGTTATAGTTAGAAGCCTACCCTCAAAATTAATGCATTTCTTTAATTGTTTATGATCAAAGATGTAATGAAGTTTCTCCTATTAAACACATTAAAGTCGATTCTTACTAATTGGACATACAATAGTTATAATACTGAGTTTGTACCGTGGTCAGACTTATAATCATTTTATATTCAATAAAAATATTGCCTGACCGTAAGAAAGTATGCAAACGTAGTTTTTGATTCACTCCGAAAATGTTTCAAAAAATGTAATAATCTTCTTTCAGCTTATTGAAAACTGTGAAATTCACCTTGTTTTTGTGTACGAATAAATCTTGAACCCAGTAATGTTGATGGCTTATATGATTCTATTTTTGTTTTTCCTGCGACAGAATCAATATTCAAATGATTTTTCACAAGTAATTACTGTTCTTGTGTTTTCCATTAGCATTATTACTTATTTACATCAATCAAATACAGTAATAGAAAGGTACCCATAATTAACTCACTTCTACTGTAAGTTTTTGTATTTTATGATCGTGAAAATTTTGTATCGGAACTCTGCTTCTGTATCAAACTGTTACCTAATAAAATTGTCTAAAGCAATCTCAAGTCGTATGAATTCTGTCTTACCTTATAAATGAATAACTTTAAAGAAGTTAAAGTGTTACATATTGAAAACAATGTATCGAGTATTGTGAGATTACAACCAGGCTCTTCTATATGCTTCGCACATTGTAGAAACTATAAACAATTTATTAATATCATTTCAAAGCACTTAAAATCATTTACTTGTAATTTGAACAACAAATTGTTTTTGTTCAAAGTTGTGTGGGATTGAGAAATTGAGGTTATAAATGGAAGTAAACAAACAATATTCTGCAGTATCTAAAATGTTTCAGTATGTACCTAAAGTACTGTAATATCCTATGTAGTCACTAAATTCATCCTTTCTTAAAAATGGGTTTTCATACTGGTTACTTCGGCTTCATTTAATTTGACATAAAATTATAATTGACATTGACAGATGTTTGCGGACGAAAAGTGTTTGCGGACGAAAAGTATTACATTTAAAAAGTGTTACTTTATGATTATGCAGGGAGTACGTAAAACTCAATTTTATAATGAGGTCAACGGAAAAATAAATTATTATAGGCCAATATTACAATTTACTAGAAACAATTGCATCAATATTGTTTGATATTTGTCAAATAATTAGCTAATTTTTGTATTTGGTATTCTGTGCATTTTTGTTGCTGTTGTTGCACTCTCGCGCCTCGGCAGGAATAGTTTGCTAGCGTTGCTGAAAGATTTATTAATTCTGAAATCGTGTGTTATCGGAACACTCTACTCTAAGATAAGAACCGATGAAGAACGTGAATTTGTTGTTGTGGCATTTTTGGTCGAAAACCCGTAAGTGAGCATTAGGGAATTAAGCACAAATTTAGATCTTAATAGAAACGCTGTTCGGAGATTATTTATTAAAAAAATAAGTTGCATATTGAACAACATCAGGCTTTAACGGAAATAAATTTCAAAATTCTGAAGCGTTCTACCAATATATAACTAACAAAATTAAGGATCAACCGGATTTTGTTAACAACATTCTTTTTACAGATGAGGCAACTGTTCATCATAATACTAACTTCAATAAAGACAACTATCATTACTATTCTGATAGTAATTCTCACATTTGTTTAGCGTTTTTGGAAACTCATTTATTTGACTTTTTGGAAGATGTCGAGCTATAAGGAATTCGTACGATGTGGTTCCAACATGGTGGTGTTCCTCCGCACTATTCGATAAACGTCAAGCGATTATCTTGATTAATCTTTTAGAATGAAGTGGATAATACCAAATGGTGTAGAAAACTGGCCAACTTGATCTCCGAATCTTCCGCTCCACAATTTTTTCCTCTGGGGTTACATTAGGAAAATAGTTTATAAAGACATTCGTACCACGAGTGAAAATGTGAAAAATAGAATTTGAATCGATTATACCCGAGATGTTGTCACAAGTTAAACTTTTTTTTCTGGCAGTATTCAAAATGCCAAACACTTTGGTGCACATTGTTTATAGTAAATTGTAATATTGGCCTACTTTACGTGATAATTTATTTTTTTAACTGGTTTATAGAACGTTATCACAAAAGTATTAATATCTCAAGAACAGATTTTGGAAAAGTTTGGTACGTATTTTGTAAGTCGAATATTATCAAAAGTCGATGGCGCAAATAAATTTAAAAAATCTTAATTAGAGACATGGCACCGCAGGCCCAAAGTTGACTCGATTTCGACATTTTGCTTGTAAAGGTCATGAGGAATCAATTTTTAAAAAAATGTTTGGGGTGTTCCATTTAAAAAAACACAACATTGGGTCAGTATTTTTTTGCGAAGCACCCTGTATGCACCTAAATATTTTTAAAATGTAGGTGTAATAACTAGGTATTACCTTGCCACCCTGTCGTTTTATGTCGTTTTAAAGTTTTATTTTATTTACTTATGTTAGTTCAAGTGTTACATACCGGTATGAATCAGGGGTTGCCAGTAACCAAATTGTTGCAAAAATTTTCTTTTCTGTTTTTTCTAACATTCGTACAGTTGTATGTTCTTCTTTAAAAGCGATACAAGTATAGCACATAGAGCTTCAAAAGCTGTTGGCGTTATTCTAAAATGTTGTTGAAACTCGCTTGGTAAATATTGGGAAATTATCCTTTCATAGTATCCTTCACATCTTTGAATTTTTCTCTGGCGAGGTTTAACTCGGGCTTGTAATTTTATTCCAACTAATTGCTGTAAATTTTCATCGTCTGAGCTGCATTAGTTAATGAACACTATTTAATTATTATCTTAGGCCGCTTGTGTTTACTCTGCTGTCAAATCCGTCACATCTGTCAGTCAAGCGTGGTGAATTTGACAGTCAATGTAGTACGTTCGATAACTCACTTCACACCACAATCGCCCACTACCCCCACTGTTCAGAGTAAAATTTAACCCAAGAGCGACGTTCTCGAACGCAGCCCTGTTGTAAATAGCTATTGCGCGTGGATACGGCTCGCGATTATTCAATGATACTATAAATGTTCTTCTGCTTACATTTTGATGGTGGAGCAAATTTTACTTTTATTCTGTTTCAATATAAGCATTATTTCTGCTAGTAATATTGTACATACAAGTAGAGTATTATGATTACCAATCCAACTCCGTATCGTTATCTGCTTCATCATTGTTATTATCTTCTTGGATAACAATATTTCGATGGGCACTACTATAAACAAATCATAGAATTAAGTATATAATCATATTCATTAATCATAATTCATGAGCTAAAAGTTTCTTTATCGTTCAGTATAGTACATTATAGAGCAATCCAAGATGCTTCAAATAAACGTCAACATGGCGCCTGTCGGCATACAAATAGTTACAGGGTGAGTTTTTTTCAATGGTTTTAAGTGAAAATATAGAAAATCTAATGTCGATGTACAGGGCTCTTTTTTAGAGATTAACTCAGATTTAAAAGCAAAATGTTATAGTACATCTAACCGTTTTTGGACAAAAATGAAAATTTTGGGTTTTGGAAAATTTTGAATAACACTCTTATTTATAAACGATTGTATCCAGGGACGTATTAAGGACCATGGACTGATTTAAAACGTGTGAATGTGCAGGAAAAAAACTCAGATTACTAGTTAAAGGTTCTTAATTACGGAAGAAGATCAATTACACCATACTTACTTATTTATAAAGTAGTTTGCCATGACGCTGTTGAAAGCATTAATTTTTTGATTGTCAAAAAAATATTTTAATGTAGTTCAGTTGATGGTTTCATTCTAAGATTAAAAAACTTTTAATTTTAAGATGGCTTCTAAATATCTTCTAGAATTTAGTGTTCATTCATAAATATAGTAGTAAAATCTTTCACCTTTAGTGCAATGGCAATTGTTCAACTCAAACCCTACCTTTTTCGTGCTACATTATTATTAATATCAGACGTTTATTGTGGATGTTTAAAATTCCAAAAAAATTGTACTATAATATATGAAGTTTTGCTTTTGGATTTGAGTTTATCTTCAAAAAAGAGCCTTTTTTCTCTTGTATAATAACGATACTTTCCATTTAAATCTATCGAAAAAACTCATCCTGGTACACTGTAAACATACCTGAATTACGTTTGTACAGGATATGTACATTGTGTAAGTTAGATAGACTTGCAATTTGGAAGTGGATAGAGTTGGATTAGTCTCGTGTGTTCTTTGCTTATTTTTTTGTGGTTATGGTATTTTCAAGTGTTCAGATAAAGACCTAAGTATTTAACGGGTATGTCGTTGGCGTTCCACTGAACGTAGATGCCATTATTTGTAATTTCCGGCGAGTTATTAAATCGTCTTAGTGAGAAAATTTGAGTAGCACATTTCATGCTAGCTTTTTGTAATTCCGAGAGTCACTTCTAAGCATTCGTCCTTAATTATTATGACTGTATCATCTAAATATAATGGTAGGTCTGCGTTGATGGTAGGGAAATCAAACAGACAAATATTAAAAGAATTAGGCCTAGGATACTTCCCTGAGGGATCTCTGTGTGTATGTTTATGGTAAAAGGTAAAGAATGCGAACTTGACTGCAAATGTATGATTTCCAAGGAAGGAGAAAAATGTGGATTGAATGTAATTTTGTAATTGAGTTATTGAGTCATTCTGCTTCTATCTAGAAAACATTTTATATTGTAATGCTATGCAGTATCAAAAGCTAATCAAGCAGGCAAATGTTCCCGTCTAATTTTCTTCTGATATTCGTTTGTTTCTAACTAGCAATAAACGCCAAAATGGCTGACAAAAATACGAAATTTTGATTCTGTTCCGTCGTTAGTGGAAACAAAACGTTTCTGCAACCGCCGCAGTTAAAAAATATGCGAAGTGGAAAGGAAAGGAATAGTAAACATCCGTACGGCGCAGCACTGGTTTATAATATTTACTAGCGGAGATACAAGCACAAGTCTCAAGAGGAAACGAGGTTCACATTGGACAACTTGTTAAGTAACGCTAAACTTCGAGATGTTGTTGAAGCAAATCCATCAACAAGTTTATACTATAGCAAAGAAGTTTAGTGAATAAAAGTTTTCATTTTTTATTTTATCATTAAATAAAATTTTTCATAAACAACGACATTTTTATGAGGTATCTTAATAGTAATACTTTTAGGCCATTGATCCACACACCTCTTCCAATGGTTTTTACAACACATTGTTATTAATGGCAGGTATAGTGAACTTCTCGAAAACCAAATCGTAGGTAGGTAGTATATTCAGTTTTTGAACATCGTCGTTGAGCCAAGAATGGGTAACTTTTGCTAGTAGTTTTAAAATAGTTTATAATCAGCTAATGGTCTATAGCAGTTTCTTATGCTTCTTCGGTTTAGAGAACATAACAATGATTGCAAGCTTTCAAATGTTAGGAAATATCCTAACCGTAGACAAACATTGAATAGTATATTGTATTACACGAAGAGAAAATCGCAGTTTTCATACGAGTGTGTTAGCTGCGCGAGGGGTAGCCCGAGCGCTGATATCACGAAACTTGATTTTTATCCTCAAGTAATACACTATACTTTTCCACGACCAGTATGGAGAATCTATGAGTTTTATCATAATGTAATTTAAGATTTAACTGTTAGTTTGGCAATTAAAAAAAATATAGCTGTTTTCATGACTACCAAACATTTTTTATTCTCATTAATGAACAATAATTATCAAGTCAATTGGGGTATATATACGGTTACTAGTAACGAAATGATTTTCTGTAGATGTTTAGATATGACAAATTTTCTCTAGTGGTTTATGACTACGAAATGTAAAGTTTTCAAAGTGGTCGTGGAAAAAATTGTTTTCCAAATACGCTGTTGTTTTTTGGTGAGTTTAGTGTGTTTTAGTTATTTGTCGCGAAATTATTGAAAAGCGGGTCCTTGTGGTTGGTTGTGAGTAGTAAATGTTTTCTCGAGGTAATCCACAAATACTTTTTGAGTATTTGAGCACCCATGGAGATGGGAGGTATTTCGTGAATTGGCATCTTCAGTTCACTCAAATTGCTTGGCTTTATCGCACGCTGGTGTAGGGACAACATGTTCACAAAACTCTTTTTTGTTCTTTGAAATATTGTCTTCTGTGGGGCACCGTATTCAGATTCAGAACTTCTCGATTTGAGTGACTGCAAAATTTCATTTTTACCTAAATTTTATGAGTACGAACTACAAGCCGTCATTATCTTCGTTAAATATGAATTTTTATTCACGATTTTTGGAAATTTAAAAATTTCTAAATTTTTATTAAGTTTACATTTGCAAGACATTCTTAATTTATTTGAAATTAATTGTTGTTTTTTATTGAATCGCGAAACTGATTGAACAAGTTAAAATCACATACTGATTTTCTTTAGAATTCCAGTTGGAATTTTTTATTTAAAAATCATTATTGATTGATGTAAGATAACATCGAAATAAATTAGTTGAAGTCTTGAAATCTATATATTAGCCAATACAAGAATTTAATGTATTTTGACCCAATGAAGTGGTTTCCACCACCTTTTATATTAATCAATTATGACCAAATGGTCTTTTAATTATTTTCTTTCTTTTTTAAAAATTTTTAAACTTTTTATAAATTGTTCAGAATGTTTTAATCTTTCAACTTAAATTTAAGATAACTTATAACCTCACTTAGTAACTACTTTGATAATGACTATTATTATTATATGAGTCGAAACTAGTTAGAATTATAAAAAAATTACAAAATATTTTTTCTTGTATTGGCCAATATATAGATTTCAAGACTTTAATTAATTTATTTCAATGTTATCTTACATCAATCAATAAAGTAAAGTCCAATACCTAGGATATGGATCCACATTTTTTCTTTTTAATTTAAAAATCATGTTTATTGCACGTACACTCATGAAATTTAAAATTTGGACACAACAATTTCTGTAAACAAAAGTTGCACATTGTGAAGCGGGCTTAAGGGTATCATTTACAATTCTAACAGCAGGTAGTCTCAGCAGGGGTTATCTTATAGAAGGACTGTAGAATGAATCATTACACTAAGCACGTTTTAGAAAATAGGTAATTTACGTTGCTTACTTAATTTTTTCTTTAAAGAATATATTTGAAGGTATCGCTAATTAAACACCATAGCTCGATTAATTATCGAATCAAAATTTTGTTTAGGAAATGTTTACAAAATAAAATTAGAAATAATTTTGATTTAAAAAACGTCTACAAGCAATAACTTTTAAATTAAATCAAAAAACTAAACATGGTTATTTGGGTTGACTGATTATTACTTATTTTTAAATAAATCTAACCTACTAATTATTGTAAGTTATTAAAAAAATCATTAAACTCTCTATTCATAATATTTAGTCCTTACAAAATGTATATTTTATGACGTTTCATTTTTTCTGTAGTTAATATAAAAAGTGAAAATAAAAACTAAGGCAATTCTTATTGTCAACGTATATATTTAGTTTTTTGACAAGAATTTATTACATAATTATAATTAAGATACCAAGTTATAGTTTAAAATTAAATGAAAACTTTTTTTTAAATAAAGGTATTACTATATAAATAAATATAAGAAATCAATAATGGGTGTGACCTCCATTATTATTGATACATTCTTGGAGGCGTCTGCTCATTGACGCTATCAAGGTATCAATATAATTAATATTAATCGTTTCCCATGCGGTATCAATGGCTGCAATTAGTGCATTACGGTTTACTGGTATAAAATTTGGCCCTTGTTGTCTTCGGATAACAGCAAGTATTCGAGCCCAAACATTTTCGATAATGTTAAAATCTGGGCTTTTGCTGGCCAGGGTAACAGCTCCAAGTTATTTTCTCGTATCCAATTGCGCACAACCCGCGAAGTATGAATAGGGCGTTGTCCTTTAACAACAAAATACATTATGAAAATGTTAATTCAACAGATCCCGAACTATTTTTGGAGAAAGTATAGTGAAATAAGAATACTTACTTGTTGGAAAATATAATCTTCGTCTGGATAAAACACTTCGACTGAAGGTTTCATAATAGTTTCCAAAATATCTAAATACGCAGCAGAATCAAGACGTCCATCGATAGCCCAACAAACTCCTGGACCCCGCGCTAACCCAACCCCACACATTCACAGAAAAATAACCACTTCGTTTTTTAGGACATATGTGATTATTTTCGTAACGAGTTCCTTCCATTCTAAAAACTTTTAGTGGTCCATCGTTGCGGCTATTGAACGTTTTTCGTCGCTAAAAATCACTCGATTCCAAAATTCCAAAGGTTCGTTCACATATCGCCTTGCAAATTCCAGACGACGTCTCATATTTTCGTCACTGAGAACTTCTTTCGCAGCAGCATTATACTTCTTTATTCCCATCTCCTTTAATCTTTTTTGTGCAGTTATACGGCATCCGGGAAAATGTGTATCTGCTATAGCCCTGGAGTATGTAGCAAATGGTTGTTCTGTTACGTAATGAAACAACTCGAGATCTTGAGCACGTGTAGATACTTTAGGTCTACCACTTCCGATGGCTCTTTCCAAAGTGTGTTCAAGATTCCATTTTACTCGGTAATGCCCTACGGTGCTTTTGGTATATCTAACATACGTGAAATTTCACGCACGCTACGGCCCGCCGCTAATTCCGAAACAATCCGCGCTTTCAAATCAGCACCGAGATGAGGTGGCATTTTCACAACACTTGAAATTTTAAACTAAAATGGAATTTACATTTCTTACTTTATTTATTGGTTCACACTACCCCTTCTCAAACAGTAGGTAATTGTTTATTTATTACATACTTCTAATGACCAATGTAACAACCCTTAGAGCAATATGACTCAAAGGAAGTAAATTAAACAAGCAAGGATATTCTATTGTTATTGAAACTTATTCATAAAGTAAAGCCATTTCCTTATAATGCTAATGGACAGGATTTTTCTTTTAAGTATTAAGATTACAATAGAGGACTTATAAACTTTCGAAAATATCTAATTATAAATATTTACACTGCAATTGCGCTTTTCCTTAATAATTTCTTAGCAATAACATACACGTTCTTGGTTTTGAAGTTGTCATAAATTTGATATGATATAAATTTGTGTTTCTAATATTACATCACAAACTAATCTTTATTCGCCAAAAAATTGTTGCTTAAGTTGTAAAGCTTCGTACACACCTGAACAACAAACCGAGCAACAAACATAACAACGAACCGAAAGTCAAACAGAACGACAAACGATCTTTTATGATTTCCACAATCCGAACAACAAACGGAACGTTTGTGCTGTTCCATAATTATTTTCAGTAGTTTTCAGTTCATATATATTTATTATTGAGAAGAGAAAATTGCGGAAAACAAGAAGATAGTGCCAACCAAATTTTTACGCACAAAGAAGAGTAAAAATTATAATTTACTTCGCTTTTTTTTTATTTTGGAAATTTCCCGCCCAAATGATGCTAATAGGGACATCATTTTTTTTCTTGCATTCTTAAACACTGATTAATTTAAAACATTTTTCTTCTGTCAACTCCATAATATTACCTAAAACACAACAAACCCACAAAAGGGAGGACAAAAATAAATAATTTAATTCTCCCGCATAAGTTTGTTCGCCGTTTTGTTTAGACCCATTCGCGCGCATTTTCTTTGATGTCGGAGAAAAACCGACAAGTTGCGGGAACGCCGCAAACCGTTCGTGGAACAATCAGGACTTGAATCTGTTCTAAAATTCGTACGTAGCACCGTCCAAATTAATGTTCCGATTGCCGTTCGGTTCGTTGTTCTGTTTGTTCCTCGGTTTGTTGTTCAGGTGTGTACGAAGCTTTACAATAAGCATATTAATATGAACTATATCTTATGAAAGGAGAGTTATGTAACTATAATTAACGACTTAACGTTACGTTAGTAGATTCCATTTACTATTTACACATATTTTCTTGGAACATTCGATAATTAACTATCGGGATATGATGACCCTATACTTCGCAGGTTGTGCGCAACTGGATACAAGCAAATAACTTGGAGCTGTTACCCTGGCCAGCAAAAGCCCAGATTTTAACATTATCGAAAATGTTTGGGCTCGAATACTTGCTGTTATCCGAAGACAACAAGGGCCAAATTTTATACCAGTAAACCGTAATGCACTAATTGCAGCCATTGATACCGCATGGGAAACGATTAATATTAATTATATTGATACCTTGATAGCGTCAATGAGCAGACGCCTCCAAGAATGTATCAATAATAATGGAGGTCACACCCATTATTGATTTCTTATATTTATTTATATAGTAATACCTTTATTTAAAAAAAAGTTTTCATTTAATTTTAAACTATAACTTGGTATCTTAATTATAATTATGTAATAAATTCTTGTCAAAAACTAAATATATACGTTGACAATAAGAATTGCCTTAGTTTTTATTTTCACTTTTATATTAACTACAGAAAAAAATGAAACGTCATAAAATATACATTTTGTAAGGACTAAATATTATGAATAGAGTTTAATGATTTTTTTAATAACTTACAATAATTAGTAGGTTAGATTTATTTAAAAATAAGTAATAATCAGTCAACCCAAATAACCATGTTTAGTTTTTGATTTAATTTAAAAGTTATTGCTTGTAGACGTTTTTAAATCAAAATTATTTCTAATTTTATTTTGTAAACATTTCCTAAACAAAATTTTGATTCGATAATTAATCGAGCTATGGTGTTTAATTAGCGATACCTTCAAATATATTCTTTAAAGAAAAAAATTAAGTAAGCAACGTAAATTACCTATTTTCTAAAACGTGCTTAGTGTAATGATTCATTCTACAGTCCTTCTATAAGATAACCCCTGCTGAGACTACCTGCTGTTAGAATTGTAAATGATACCCTTAAGCCCGCTTCACAATGTGCAAACTTTTGTTTACAGAAATTGTGGTGTCCAAGTTTTAAATTTCATGAGTGTACATACCTATATTTTCAATGAGCTTCAATTTTATACAGAAAGCAGAGCATTTTCAATGGCAGTCGTTATTTGGTATTTAGAATGGATTTTCTATAAGAATTATCTTGTTTAAGATAAAAAAATTCAAAATTAGTCTATTTTGACAAATTAAGGCTAAATTTCTAGCGTTTCCTCCAATTTGTATACAATGATTTAAATTTACTAGACCATTATAAGTAGACAAGTGATTGAGCTTATCAAGATTGCCTTTTAAGTTACAAATAGAATAAGGTAAACTTAATTTGTTACAAATGTAGGCATCTACATATTTGTTTCAATAAACTCAGTAAGAAGCTATATCTTATAGTATATGTTTTAAACCTTAGTGTTTTGAGCTCAGGATTCTACAGTTAAAATATTTCCAATTGTTTATTTATTTATTTATTTATTCATATGGTACAGTCTGTATAAATTTTGCTGTTGAAAATGTAATCCGGCAAATCATTTATGAAGAGTGAAATCATTACAGAACGAGCTGAGGTATACGATACAAGTTTTCAAAGATCTCTAAAAACTCACCATTTATTGTAACTGATTTTTTCTTTAATGTAGATATGACTCATATATATTTATTGGACCTCTTATACCTAAATCATCCAATTTCTGAAAAAACAAAACCGAAATCTAAAGAATCAAAACCTCTCATCAAATCAAAAAGCCCGAAAGAACTTTTATAATCTTATCGATTTTGTTAAATGTAAATTGTGTAATGTGTGCAGTTCAGTGGAACGTGCAGATCTAAATTCATGGCGATTCGATGAAAATTTATTGGACTGATTTAGGTAATTCATTATTTGTAAACAAATATCTTTATCAATTATTTTTGAAACTAGACTAATCAAAACTAAAGGTCTATAGTTGTTTACATCAATGTATCTTGCCTTTTGTGTATTAGTGTTATAATTGCCAATTTTAAGTAATCGGGAAATTGACCCAATTCCACTGATTTATTTACCTACTAACGCGGGTAGATTTACAGCAAGTGTAATTTTGCATAATTTAATTAATCCTATCGGCGTCTGATTGTAGCCGGTGGAATGCTTTAATTTCAATAAGTCATTGATATTTACGATGTCCTATGCCAAGACAGGTTTAAAGACATATAATTACTATTGACCTGTTTATTAATATGTACAAGCAGTGGAAGAGGTGTTTCAATAGCATCGGTTGCAATGATGAAAAAATTATATGCAAATTTATTAGCAATATCGCAGTCATCATTAATTACCAGTTTATTAGATTGGTTCTTTTTGTTTCTTGTTTTACATTATTATTATTTACTATTTGTCAAATCATTTTTTATTTGTTATTTGATTGACTTTTCTATATGAAGTATTAAAAACATTCAATATCTTCTAATCCAACAAATCAAAAAATTTACTTTTACGTTTGAATAGTTGGATATTAGCTAATTTTTGTCTTAGATGTAATTTAATATATATATAATATTATTTATTTCTACAATAAATGTATTCCATGATTAAATATTAAACATCTTTTTACATGGGGTTCAAAATTTACAGGTTAATTATTAAAAGTTTTAAGGTATTAAATTCCTCTTTCGAATGGTATAAGAGTGTCCTATGCTTAAGTGTTACAGTTTTTGTGCAATTTACAATTTTCTTTAAATTAATGCTAACGAGGGATTTTAAAACAAAAATGCATACTGATTAATAGTATTCAATGATATATCCCTATAGTGGAGATAAGGCGAAATGAAGCACTGTTCCAAGTTTTAATTAGCTGATACAATATGTGAGCTTCGTCAGAGCGACTTAAATTCAGTGAGTGGTGTCGCAATTAGTAAAAACACACAACATATAATTAAAATTCCAAGTTCAACTTTCTTACACCAAAGAGTTAATAAATAAATAAAAAATTAAATCACAAACAGTTTAAATCTGACGAACAAACACGTTTGTTGATATTTGCTCTACAGGGTGTTTTCTAAGTAACCTAAAATATTGTAGTGGACGCTTTCACTCAATTTTAAGACAAAAGTTCTTATAAACATTTGTATAAGTCATTTCGTTAATGAGATACAAGGTGTTGAATTTTAATAAATGATCCTGACTGTAAGTGAGATTTTACTTTTCCTGGTGACGTTACTGATTTTCATAGTAATACGAAAAATATATTATCGGACTGACAGACAGGATTTAGGAAGGACAGAAGAACTATGAATTATATACAGGGTGTATCTATACCTAAATATTGTAGTGACGTTTCACTCAATTTTAAGACAAAGTTCTTATAAACATGATAAGTCATTTCGTTAGTGAGATACAAGGTGTTGAATTTTTTAATAAATGATCTCTGACTTAAGTGATATTTATTTTTTCCTGGTGGGTACTGGTTTCAAGTAATCGAAAGAATTATCAACTGACAGGCAGGTTTAGAAAGGAAAGAACAATAATATAAATTCATAGTTCTTCTCCCTTCCAAACCCTTGTCATCCGATAATATCTTTCGTATTACTCTAAAACCAAACTCAAGAAATAAATTTCACTTACAGTGAAACTCATTTATTACAAAAAATTGAACACCCTGTATCTCATTAACTACAAGACTTATCACACATGTTTATAAGAACTTTTAGTCTTAAAATTGAGTGACAACGCCCACTACAATATTTAGATTATAGAAACACCCTGTATATACCTTGATTTTGCATTATGTGCTTATATTTTTACTTCGCATAATGCTTTTATATTTATAGTATGGTTTGTGTCCTGCTTGCACTCTATGGTCTTTTCTTGATTTATTATGAGACCTATCTCCCTTGCTTGTTTTTTGATTTTCCCGTATAGCTTTTTCCAGGTTTCTATCTCTGGCTAGAACAGTGAGCATCTACATGCAACTACTTGTACCGCTTTGTTTATAATTATTCCTTTAAAGTTGCATTCTTTTATTATTGCTTTCAGTATAAGTATAAATAATGCAGCTGATAACCTGTCGCCTTGCCTTGATTAATATTAAAACCTTGAGTATCACCTTCATCTGTCCTAACCCCCGATTGCAAGTTTTCCATAGTAATTTCTGAGCGCCTCACTAACTTTTCTGTATTACATATACTGCATAGCTTTAATTACTTGTCCTCGGTTTAGACTATCGAGTGCTTGCTTAAAATCGGTATATACAATTTGCATTTCTATTCCATATTAATAAAATTTTTCAATTGTTTCCTGCACTATTTGAATTGCGGCTATGGTAGATATCTCTCATATTGATAGTGTCTAATCTGCGCCTCTGTGTATATCTCAATAATTGTTTATTTATTATTATCTTCAGTATCTTATACACCTCGCACAATAAGGTGATTCCTCTGATTACACGCTTTTGGATTTTTTTTATAAAATTCCAGTTACTAGGCATCTGCTCATATATATATATATATATATATATATATATATATATATATATATATATATATATAGTATGTATACTATTGGCGCGGAGTAATAAATCATAATTGCTTGAAATAATTCTTTATTTTCTTGTGAAAGCGGTACTTCTACGGTTAAGTAAAACCAATAAATTCTAACCAAAAATACGATTATTGTGCCGCTCTTGCAGCATATCGACCCATCTAGGGTCTGAGAACAATAGTTTAATCTGTGTAAACACGTTGCCATCAGCCAAGGTACTGACGAAACGAGAATCATAGCCGTAGATGTGGGTATTATACCAAGATACAAAAATAATGGTATATAATACGTAAGAAGTAAAATTTGTAATGTGATCTACTATACAAATAAAATAAATTACATATAACCACATAATAATTCATATCAAGGTAGATTTTACTATTATAATATATTTACCTACTAAAAATATGATTTTCCAAACGTATCAGGTACTTACGCCACTGCAATACGGGAGATTCAATAATTCTGACAGGTTTATTACTCCGCGCCAATAGTATACTGAGTATAGTTCACATACTCTTTGTGTTAATGCTTCTCCATCACTGACTATCACCTCATTTTTCCAACATTTTTCCTCCTGCTTTATTCCTCTGAACATTAGAAGCACCGGACTTTTGGAATACGTAAAATCCCCGTTGAGGTTAGTTTGACTGTTAATAATAATTATATAATTTTTATTAGTATGAGTGCATAAGAAATACAAATAGTCGTAAAAGATAGGTGAATAAACAGTAGTTCTTTACAAATCTTACAAAAATAGTCTTTGAATATTCGGAGTTCATCATGAACCGCATACGGCATTTTTACAATTTGACATTGAACATGAAACTTTAATCATTGCTAAAAATGAACTGCTTGCATGTCGGATCACAGTCATTTGCATCCAAAGTTTATCAACCTTATTGACAGTCAAGTGACCGCACAGGGTCTCTCTCCAAATTCAACCGTACGCCTTATTATCCTCAATTCTTTATATCAAAAAAACTGGAAGGTTTGACATCAATGTTTACGGTAGTTCAAGTAAGACGATGATGAAGATCGTGTACATAAGAACTTCAGTCTCCAAAGACTTGTTTGCAAAAAACAAGAAAGAGAAAAATAAAAGATTACCTCAATCCCCAAAGTAAAAATGGTTCTAAATAAAACCAGGCGAATTGGTACTTTCATGGTTGTGAGAAGAACAAGATGAGGCAATGAACGGTAAGTGGTACCATGCGCAGTGCGTCGGCTTGACAGAAGATACTACAAATAGTTTTTTGTTGTTAAACAAGGAAATTTGTTGTTATTTGTTATCTTTTAACATGACCTTCTTTAAAAAATTCGTCAAATTAAATGAGTAAATAAAATAAAATCTTAAGTCCTATTGGGCAATACTTTTTTAATATTAAAAAAATAAAACAAAAATTAAGTTTTTACTAGTTTTGACTGAACTAAATTATAAGTAGTCATCTTCAGAACTGAACTGTAACAAAGAAAAACATATCGGTGACCTAACCATGAAATCCTTAAGTGTATTTGTTAAGGATCTCATGGTTGAGTCTACCTCAAACACTGTATTGTACACGACGTATTATTTTCCAAGGTACGAGACGTGCACTACTAACGAAAAAGTATTTTTAAAAAGGTTAGGTTACATTAACGAATGAATCGCTTGCTACTATGTTCGTAAAACATGGGGCTATACAACAAACAACATGAAAACCACAACAACCTTCCTTCTAACAGTAACGTGACCAAACACACATTTTAAAATATTTGCTTCAGGTACCAAATTTTATCATCAACATAGTACAAACCAACACTCACGGAAAAACAGGCAAATTATTTCTGCTAATCCCCTAACCGTTAATCTACTCACTGGGTACAATTTCTACCGGTAGATGTCATAGAACCCGGAACTATCAGTAAGTACAATTTCTACCGGTAGATGTCATATGTTTTAAGTCGGAAAAATGTTGCGTAATGTAATACACTAATAATTTTTTGGGGTCCTCAAAATATTGATTTCTTTTGTACTCCCTCTCAATATTAATTTAATGACGGTATTGACATACTTCTGAAAAAAGGTTTGCCACTACTGGTATACATTTGCTCACCCTAAGCCTAAAACTAGAATATTAGGTATATATTTCTATTGTAACGTTTACCAAATGATGTAAATATTAAATTAAATTTCAGATTCGTAAAGGTTGCATAACCAGCTTTCAAATCGTTTTAATTGCACTTAATAGTACTTTTACTCATGATAGTCGTTGAAAGAGATACATGGTAATGATTGGGTATGTGTGTCTGTACAAATAAGAAGTACAAAACGTAAAAATATAACTAATATCGAACGTCTTAAAATAGTTTATATCTTTTATTAGCTGCACTTAATTAACCACACTATTAATCGAAGTATTAAAAAGTATATATAATGCAACTCAGCAACTGTTATAATACGTTCCTGTAGTTATCAAAAAAAAATAATCACAGTTTCTATTTATTTTCTGAATACAACCGAAAATGATAACTTTAAATGACTTTGTAAATGTTGTCCTTGGCCTTGACTATTTATAGAGAATACGGGCAAGCTTGTTTTATTTACCGATGCATTACTAAATCTTTGGTCTTGTTTTTTTTACTAATTTAAAACGCTAGAAGCACCTGGTTTCCTGTTTACTGTTACGCAACCAGACCCTTTTGTTCTATTTTTGTTTATATCTGCAACATGCTCAAACAAAAAAACCTAATTTGTTTTGCATCGATTCTGTTACACGATAAAGTGGTAAACATCAATTTACAAAATAGAAGTTTTCATTACCTTGTCAAGGGTAGGGTAGGGACTGACAATAAGTATAAAATTAATAATGTATTGGTTTATAATAATGAGAACACAAATTAAATAATTAATTTCTGCATCCTATTTTAAATATGCTATAGTAAACACTAACGAGTGTCCAAATAAAAACTGGGCTGGGCAAGCCGTGGAATTAAATTGATTTAATTATTTTTACAGTGTACACAAAGTACAGCAAAATAACGCTTGGTGGTGTGATATAAATATAACCTAAAATTGACAGTAATAAATGTTTTTCTTAGATACCTTGAATTCTAACATAAACATAAACCAAGACTACCCAACCAGTTTTTATTTGAACACTCGTTATTTAAATACAATAAAAGCTTAAAATTTTATTTAAATTTTTATATTTCTTATTTTTCAACTACATTGTTCTAAATTGCATGTCAAAATAGTACTTATAGTCAGGTCTGTTATGTCGAGAATTTTCTTCCCGTGCACCCGTGTTTCGTGAAAAAACATACCAGTAGTATAGAAGTGTTCTTTAGTCTGGAATTTCGCTGTGACGTCAGAAATAACGTATCAAATTTGACGGCTCGTCGTAAAATGACGTCATTTTTAAAAACACTGATAGATCGAAAACTAATAATCCTATTTTAAATTTTTAAATAACCATTGAAACGTTATTAAACAAGTTAAAATTTGTATAGTATACTTTGTTTAAGAAAATCAAACATTTACAGCCTTGGAGGACGGCAAAGTTCAAAATTCGGTATTTTTAAATTTAATTTTCGCTGTTTTTCCTTATTTTACCAAAACCCACTCATAAACATAAAAATGTCTACCTATAAAATAATTTAGATCTGACTAAATACTTTTCAGAAACCTTCAAATTTATTATATAGAACTTATTGTTTGCCAGAAATGATTAACCTTATAACCTTATAAAGTTATGCGAGTTAACTATGTAGTCTTATACAGTAAGTGTATACAGGGTGTTTCACCGGGAACCGCCGCGAAAAAATTTGCGAACATACTAAAGTCGATACGAGTCATTTAACCAAAATATTTTAAAGATGGCAGAACTTTCGGTTTTACCGGAAGTATGTATCAACTTGCTTATTTTAAATAGTACACCCTATATATTACTACATTTTTAGATTCTAAGTCTAATTCTAAGCACATTTCATGTACAATGTCATATACCTCACTTCAATCGTTTCAGACTTATTAAATGTGTTATGTCAAAATTGGCGTTTGCAGAGCAAAAACTAATTTGAATTATCAACTATTCAGAAATATTTTTACTTGGTTTGTGTATTTTTTTATTTTGAGCTGGGGCCGTTTGAACAGTATTTGTGCAAAATTGTCAAAAAAAATTATAAAGAGTGTTTAAAAATTGGTATCAAAATAGTAGTTTTGAAAATCGTCAAAGGTCAATTTTTTTCAAATGGAACATAACGATTTTTATATTTTTATCTCATTCGTGGTCCAAAATAAGCGTAAGTTTGCAGTACTTGATGAACAAAAAATAGCCTTTGTTCTTTGGCTTGCAAATAATCTAAAAGGTTTTGTTGACTTTAAATGCTGTGTTTTACCTTGGCTTTAATTTTTGTATTGGAAGTGAACGAAATGTCTCAGTTGTTGGGTTTTATACCATAAACAAAGTCGATAATTCTAATTTGGGCTTATACTATTGAATTAGGTCTTTCTTCTTGTGATGATAAATCACTGATTTTGGAAACTGTCTGAAACTACGAGGATATATTGAAAAATTTTTAGCCTACTATAGAACCAAACAAAATTTCAATGTCAAAATATTTTATTACTCAACATATTCTCCTCTTAATTGGATACATTTATTACAGCGAACCTGCAACGTCTCTAGACCTTTAAAAAAAAATGTTTTTCTTGCTCTGCAAACCAGACCTCCACAGCTTCTATTACCTCCTTGTTGGAAGAAAATGTACGACCTTTTAAACTTTTTTTTAGTTGAGGAAAGAGGTGATAGTCGGACGGAGCCAAATCGGGTGAATAAGGGGGGTGTTCTAGTAATTCAAACCCTAAATCACGAATTTTTTGCATGGCAACATGAGATTTGTGTGCAGGGGCGTTGTCCTGCAAAAACAAAACACCTTTGGATAGCTTTCCGCGTCTTTTCTCTTTAATATCAATCAATCAATCATGATTACTCCATGGCAATCCCAAAAAACTAAACCAAGAACTTTTCCAGCAGATTTTTGGACACGAAACTTCTTAGGTCTTGGAGAACCAGAGTGTCGCCATTCCATCGATTGTTGCTTTGTTTCTGGATCGTAGAAATGTACCCAAGTCTCATCCATAGTAACAATTCGGTTTAAGAAGTCTACATCGTTTTCAAATCGAGCACAGATCGAACGCGATGCTTATACCCTTGCACGCTTTTGGTCAACATTCAAACATTTGGGGATCCATTTTGCAGCAATTTTTCTCATGTCCAAATTGACGTGAACCATATGATGAACGCGTTTGTATGAAATATTCAGTGCTTCAGATATCCGTTTTAGCCCAATTCGACGGTCTGATAAAATCATGTCATGAACTGCATCGATATTTTCGGGGACTGACACAGAAACTGGCCTTCCCGATCGGTCATCATCTTCAATGGAAAATTTACCTCTTTTGAAGCTTGCATTCCAATTTTTGACGGTCGCATACGAAGGACATTGATCACCAAGGGTATTAAGCATATCTTCGTAAATCTGCTTACCTCTTAACCCTTTTAAATACAGGTACTTGATGATGGCTCGATACTCCAATTTTTCGATTTTCACAATTTCTTTTTTCATTTAATTTATTGCGTGACTCTGGTTTACTTTTTTGACGTCAAACTTTACACTGACACTTCTAATAAGTTATTGTTCGTTGCTATGGTAACGTAATATTTTGTTTATGCAAGGAACTGGTCTAGGCTAACTAGATATCAATACATCCTCGTATGTTCGATAGTTTTTATTATATTTATAAAAAATGATAAAATGTGTGATAAAAACCGATTACAAACACTTAGAAAACTTTATAAATGGCGCCTTTCCAGAAAAGAAATAAATTTCTACAAATCTATCCGATTTAAAGAGCCTTTGTGGCCATTGTCTGACCCCCGTAGGCTTTATGTATACCAGCCTTTTTGATTTTGGTGGCGCTCTCATCGCCCAATACTTTTGACAACTGTGCAATGCGCTACTCAGGCAATTTGTCTCAGACAATATTGTCATTAAATGTAATAAATTAGTAACTAAAATTTAAGTTTAACTTGAACAAATGTTATCTGAGATAAATTTTATTAATATTAAGTTCACAATTATTAACAATTATTTGTATACCAATGACGGGAAATACAACTTTAGTGATCCGAAAAGAAAGTTTTAGTCGAGGCCGTTTGTGGCCGAGACAATATAACCTCGAGGGCAATAAAGTATTTCGTGGCCCGTAGAACAGACACTTTGAAATACTTCATTATCAAGGTAGCTTCAATAAAAGCAAATTGTATGTACTATGGACTTAATTTGCTAAGATTAATTTTATTTGGGAAAAAAGTTACATTGATACTACAATTTGTATTATTTCTTACATTTACAGTGATATTAACACATTTTAAAATCTTCATTAATTTTTTTAATTTAGGTTTTTCCGGAAGCAACAACTAATTTCCAAGTTAGTAAGCGGATTTTTTACACTCTTGGGGACTCGTTGCTAGGTTACGTGGTCGCAAAATGATCTGGGTTGCAAATGTTCATTTCGCAACTAAACAAAAAAAATTCCATGATTTTTTGTTTGAAGAACGATAATTCAAAGAATTTAATTTTTGTTAAGGGTAAATTTCAGCGATGGGAATGACAAAGGCCCCCAGAGGTGTCATTACGCAATATAAATTTTTACATTAAAACATGAGAGTGTGTCAATAGTAGTAATATTCTATAAATAATATTTTCTAGAAAGAAACCGTTGTTAATTATGTATTGCATTTTTAAAGATTTTTGGTTTTATATTCAAGAGAATTAAAGAGGTAGATATAATATATAAAATGCAGATTTAAAAACATCCTTTCAAAAATTTATATATTATATACTGAAGAAGCAAATGTAACTTTGCGAAATTTTAATGCTTGCGACTGTCCAATGCTATATAAAAATAATTCGTTGTTGTGTTTCACCGGAATTAAAGACAAATAATCTTGTTCGATTATTGTTCTCTGGTACCGGTACAAACATTGTAAAAAAAGTCAACAAAAACTAAATACCTATGTCGAATTTAACAATCAGTACGAGTGTGTTTAATATCAATTATTTTTGTAGTATAATCAGAGTAAAGAAAGCACTCATCAAAGTTTAAAACCAATATGTTATTTTAGCAACTTATTTTACAGTCGGACATGTATTGAGTATGTACATATGCAGATAAGTTATGTGTTAGATATTAAAAGCAATTTGTCGTGCGTTAAATACGGTAACAGAAAAATAATGGTTCACGAAATCGAAAAATGAATAGATTTGTTATCCTATAAGACAATCATGAATACCTTAGTAAAGCTAATCATCGTTTTTACTCCACATCTTACAAAAAACATGGGGAGTTATGCGAGGGTTTCCAAACCGAAAATTTTAACACCTCTTCTTTTTACATGTTCCGACGAAATTTTTATTTATTTAATCGTATGGTATATTTTAAATATTGTATTGTGATGTAAGTGTTATGTATGGTGTTATAGTTTGGGCATAATCTGTTAATGTAAACGGGCCGCTAACCTACATAGATTTTTGATTTCTTGGAATACTTATACAAATATTTACTTTGGACATTTTTCTTCTGTATTTGTAATTTAATTATACACAACTTTATGTTTAAACTATATTTTGATCCGATAAGTATTACTGCGATATGATAATCACGTGATTGTTTTAATAATATCTTGAAAGTTATCAGTATACAAAAAAATAGTTGTTAAAAGTTTTATTGTCTGTAACTTTTATTTGAACTACTTTTCTTTATCAAAGAAAGAGCCAACCACAACGATACAACAACCAGCCCAGTTACATTTATGGTAAGTTTCGTTTTTTTCACTTTTTTATTAAAAATATGTGTAAGTTTACACGCAATTTCTATACGCTGTTTATTTTATTTTTGCACTCCTATATATAAAACTATCAAAAGCGCACGTAAATGACGCACCGAAACTTTGTTTTCCGGAACATGTGTTTCAAAAACAACAAAAAAACACTCCACTTTCGAAGATTTCTACAGACAAATTTTTGATGAACTTAAATTTTTGTTCACCTAGAATGCAATTTACGCACATTTCTTTTTCGTATATGGTTGAAAACAATTCATATTCTTCAAATAAAATTTCGATTATTAAAGAGGTTACCTTGCTGTCAGATGACAAATGCGTTTTTGTTTTGGCCCATGTTTGGCTCTTTATTCTGTGAATTTTGATATTATCCTATAGAAGTAGTAATTACGGAATAAAATAAAATTGAATGGACAAGTTTTAATTTCGATGACAAACAAAGAACAGGTAAAAAAATTAACATAACGTACATAACCCTACTTATTATTATTATTATTTCTTAGATTTAGAAGAATTGAATACTTTAATATTTATTGTGCAATTTTCGCACTTTGAAAATGAAACTCCGGGTCCCATAAACTGACTAGCTTGAGACAGAGGGTAAGTAGACGATTGCACATCTGTTATTGTTCGATTAAAGTTTTGCGATGATTCTGATGTAGGCAGAGACGAAGATGGACCTGGAAGGCACAGTGAGGATGGTGTGGGCCCTGTGAGAGTTTCTGCTGAAGATGGACCTGGAAGGCACAGTGAGGATGGTGCGGGCCTTGTAAGAGTTTCTGCGATGTGTACTTTGTTACAAGTTGAGTCCTCAACGTAACTCTCAGCCACAGCTGATGATTTCCACCCCCGTGCCTTTTAGTGCAAGAATGTCGCCTCCCTTATCTGCCAGTAATGTAGCGCTGGTTCTGCGGAAACAATGCCCTGTATAGTCTTTGTAATTTGTTAGGTTTAAAAATTGAGCAATATTCGATGGAACTTTTCCCAATGTGTTTATTCCCACGGGCATATTTATACAAATACCATTACGATAAGTGTAAAATAAACGGTGAGTTTGTGGATTTGATCTTGCTCTTATTTTTAGGTAATTTCGAATTATTTGTATCCATTCAAATTTGGTAACGACAAACTTTCTACTCTTATTATTCTTTGTCTCGGGAATTGACACCATTATTATGTCGTCTTTGAAAACGATATCGCCACCTGCTAACGCATTTTACACAGCTCTTCTCGTCTGCAGGCACCAGATACACCCATTATTAAAGCCACCTACATAACGTATATTTAGATTGTGAAGTAACAGATTTTTTTATACCTTCATTAGTAAGTATTTCGGATTAGGGGCTTCAGAAATAAATTTTATGATGTGATCATCTTCTAGGACAGCCGACTTTTTAGGTTTGTGATGCTTAGTGGTCTGTTTAAGAAACGCATGTAACCTAGAGTATTTGGAGATATTCACATTATGCTTTACATTTTAAACATGATTTCAGCATACTGTAAATGGACCATAGTGATTTTTTTCACTTATATTTTGAAAGTAAGCCAACAAACAGTTTTCTGAGTAGTGGTTGTTAATTCTTTTAGATATGCACCAGGAAGTGAACTTCTTGAATTCCATTTCATAGCGACTTTTCGATTTTGAGGTAATAAAACATCAAGTGCATTATTTGCAGCTTCCCGTACGTCAGGTGGAGTTTGGGAATACTCGCTTTCGCTATCGCTAAGCATTTTTTCAATTGCGTTATACTTGACTTATATAATTACGTGAAAATTGATTATATAGACTGTCAATGAAAAAATAAGACGCCTACTACAATATTTGTATTATAGATTGTGTGCATTTGCGTTTCACCATAGCTTACTAATTAATTTTTGTAATTGGAATATTATAATGTAGCAGATTTGAAATTGTGATTTTCGAAAAAACCGTGCAAAAAATAGCATACGCAACTTGTGCGGAAACAGATTCTTTCGGGCACGTAAATAACTATTTTGTAACAAGTTGTTTATGTCAACTTTCGATACTCTTCTACACGTTTGTTAATATGAAAACGAAGTTCTGCGCAAAATGCTTATTTGTGTTTGTAAACTAATCACGAAAAATATGGTATTTCACTTTCGTATTTAGATAATTTATATAAATGGGAAAGTGTGTTTCAATTTCTGGCATAATTTTAACAAGTTGTAGTTAGTACTGTACCAATGAACTAAGTCAGAAAAGAGATTCTTTACCGAACGAGTAACGAGTCTAAGATTATGAAAAAGTGAGCGAAGCAATCGAGGTGTAAAAGATGAATGCAAGGAGGGTTTATTTAATTAAGACTGCGTTTATAATTTTAAAATATTATTAAACAGAAACTAATAACTAGGGCGAAAATAGTCTTGGTTAAATGTGAAAACTACAGAACATCATTAACCAGCTAATTGAAATAAGTTTTCAAGGAGTTCCTAGTATGGCGGCTATACCTGCCTGAAGATAAGGTCACTTTCAAATGACCGTAGTAGGTACATTGCTGGTCCGATTAATCCAACTTGCTGAAAAAGCAAAGTCGAAAGGCAATAAGATCTTCAGCTGCTTCATCAACTTCCAAAAAGTATTAAACAATAATAAGCCTAGAACGGATCAGGGCAGTTTAAGTGTTAACCGGTTTTTTAAGGAAATATGGTATAAATAGTTAGCTATTAATTAAAGTGTTTTTTTTTAAATTGAACATACAGCTCCATTCCACAAACAAGATAGTCCGAAAATATGTCAACTAAACGAATTAATTTCAAATTTTTGCCGCTATAAATGATTTGTCCAATCACATTTAAGAATTTTAAGTTGGTACATTCACAGTTAAAAGCAAATTATGTTTACAGTTTACAGCTGACATTTTTTTGTGCGTTTTCTTAATTACAAATTCCTTACAGTGTATTAGAATCAGTTTTTTGAAAACTACTTTATTTATTTGATTTTTGAAGAAAAGGTATGTATTTTAAGTGTTTTAATTTAAATTAAACGCTCAAATACTTTTTTCGTATTGTACCTTACAACCTCTATAGCGCCAGTATCCCCTTCTCCAACTATCTTGTTTGCTGAGTTGAGCTGTAATAATATGATTATGTA
Source organism: Abscondita cerata (assembly GCA_030710515.1). Lineage (NCBI taxonomy): Eukaryota > Metazoa > Arthropoda > Insecta > Coleoptera > Lampyridae > Abscondita > Abscondita cerata. Next base: position 79,476 of record JALBCR010001122.1, on the reverse strand, counting down.
TTTTAAACAGCATGATTAAAGTGCTAGATTTATGTCAATATTTAAATAAATTAATTTTTTTGCAAATTTTTAGGTTTTAATTATTGTCGTCAATCAGACACCGACTAGTGATTAAAATGCATAATCGTATCCGTATGTTCAAATTTAAAGAGTCTACGTCAATCTTAAGGGACATAGCTATACTATATTTCTTGCGTTCAGTTGAAGAAAACATCACTGTATAAATAACAGACTTGCTGTTAAAATCGGAAAACGTATTGGAACATGGTTCAAGATGCCACATTTCAGAACGGTGATCAACAGTCTAAAATACAGAACAGTTATAGCACCGTCACGTGGGGCTACACCTGCTCAGTAAAATTAGAAAATAATTCCAAAGCAAGATCACGTGGATCAGAAACATGGAACACTAAAAAAGAGACGTTACTACTGTAGTCAACAATTACAAATCAAGAATGAGCAAATCAGAAACACTTTAAATGTACAACTCACAGTTATCGAGCTAGACCTATAGCAAAAATTAGGGTTCTTTTTAAATAAAAAAAATGGAATTTTGGAAACTCGTCGCAAATTTTTGTCGGACACAATAGTTTGACGCAATAATCCAGTGTTCACTATTTGACTTTTTTTCAGTTTTTCATGTTGACCATGGAGTACTAATGTACTGATCACCTTCCATATTTTATATTTGTACTAAAAACGTCTAAAAATACACACAAAAAAACTTTAAGTATTGACGTACGTTTCAGTATAATCCCTTGTGAATGTACACGGTGTCCGATTTTCTACGTAATTGGGAGGTTTTAGGTATTTCGCAAATTGATACGGAAAAACCGTGGTCGAGACTCTTGACTCGATTTTTGAGACAAATTTAATGGTTTAAACAGCACTTCGATATCTTGACTCGTTTGGGAGATACAGAGTGGTTTGCGTTTTATGCCGTTTTCTTTAAAGCTTCATAACTTTTTTGTTTGTGAATATTTTTTATTTTAACCAAAACTTTTTTTGTGCATTTTTTTATATTTTTAATGGAGTACTCAAATTTATTTTAACTTAATTTGTTTTTGAGTTACAGACCAAACATGCATTTTTTTAAATGGAAACCATAGTTGCCTATGACTCCATTGATTAGAGATTTTTTTTTAACTTTCTGAAAACATATAAGTTCATATATTTATCTTGGCAAATAAGAAAATTATAAACAATTTTTGAAAATCATCCTTAGGTCAAAGTCACCTATGAACCTTTGTTTACTGCGTGCATTCGTTGATAGTTTTTTGACACATCACGCTGTCGTGTCTTATAAATAAATGGCAAAAAGTTATTAATTTCAGTAATTAATTATTATTTTCAGCAAAACTTTGAAACCTTAAATCTAATCACAGCTAAGTATGTTTCGGCCATTTATTTATAAGAAACAACTGCGTGAAGTGTCTAAAACTAGCAACGAATGCGCGTAGTAAACAAAGATTCTTAGGTGACTTTGATTAAGGAGTGTTTTTCAAAAAATTGTTTATAATTTCCTTATTTGCCGAGATAAATATATGAAACCATATATTTTCAGACAGCTTAAAAAATCTCTAATCAGTGGGTTATAGCCAACTATGATTTACATTTAAAAAAATGCATCATTGGTCTGTAACTCGAAAACAAATTAAGCTAGAATAAGTTCGAGTACGCCATTAAATTAAATATAAACAAATACACAAAAAATTGTTTTGGTTAAAATAATAAATATTCACAAACAAAAAAGCTTAAATAAAACGTTATAAAACGCAAAACACTCTGTATCTCTCAAACGAGTCGAGATATCGAAGTGCTGTTAAACCATTGAATTTGTCTCTAAAATCAGGCCAAGGGTCCCGACCACGGTTTTTCCTTATCAATTCGCGAAATACCTGAAACCCCCTAATTACATCGAAAATAGGACACCCGGTACATAAACAGAGATTTAAAAACTGAAACATGTATTTGCCATTGTACGACAGCAACTGTTGATTTTTTAACTCGATAAGTTAATAAAATTAACCGTTAATCCCCCACACAATAATACTACTTTCATCTGTTGACAATTTACTTATACTACAAGACTATCTACTTATATTGTTACACAAAGTAATAACACTATTTAATATGTATGTATTATTTTATTTTATTATTGTTTTATTATTATTTTAGTAGGAATTTTTAAAATTACAAATTTTAAACTTAGGCGCAGTGAAATAAAAAAAAGCATTATGCTTTAAAATAAAAGTTCTATTTAAAAAATGTTTATCAAGCCAGTTCCAGAAATACAAAAAAATATTTTATTCTATTGCTTGAACATGATGCTTATCAAAAAGATAACAATTCAATTCTTTATGACTAATAATTATTGCGCCATTTAGTGTGAACTGGTGTTATCGTGACACGCTTGAAAATTAATTTGCTTTAAAGCAACTTTGTCGGCAGATATGTAAGCAGTTAGATAAGTCGATTCTTCGATTATTATAGCCAATTAAGTGTTGGCAAAAATAACAATCCCGAATCGCTTGCTGTAAGTTTGGAAGAGATATTTTGTACTTTTTTTGAAAAATAATGTTACACTTTATGTGCATTAAATTGTGTTATTCGATGAAGCAAATATTAGAATCACAAGTACCATTTTAGAGTCAGTTGAAGCAATGGTATTATATTGCAATAAATCAATTCCATGTTAATTGAGACTTTAACAAATAAATGAAATTGCTCTTATAAAACAACTAAAATTTTTCCAAGATAAAAAATAAAAACTGCATTATTTTGTCATAATTTTGGCTATATCACCTACCCTTAATTAACGCAATAAAAGTAAATTAGTAATCGTTAATAGAAAACCATTTCAAATACATTACACGTGCATTTGAAATTTTTTAAATTTAATTTAATTAACATTTAATTAGAAATGGCTATTCATGGTATGAGTCTAAGGGTTAATGTATTTATAACTAAAATTGCTGTATTATTAATAATACTACCTGATTACAAGTATTTGGTATTATTGTGGATTTTGACAGTTTGTATATTATTTCAAAGAATTTAAAATTTACAAACCCATTACTTCGATAACTTTTATTTTTCCTAAAGCCGAAATAATTTTTCAAAATTTAAACGTTCAAGAGATTTTGAATTTCTATAGTTGTCTCTTGGTTACCGCAAAATGTATTTTGATCATGCGCACTGTAATAGTTATTTACCTAACGAGTTCGAGAAGATAAATTTCCCGCATAAGCGAATGCGGGAAATTTCTTCTCGAAAAAGTTAGGTATATTATTTTTTGTAATGAGTAACTGTAGTAATAATTCATAAATGAATAAATTCACAGCTGCTTAGTTTTTTGAGTTCACAAGAAATTTGAGTTGGTAGCACTGCTTGACAGTTTGCTTTGGGTTATCAAATAATACCAACCTATCAAAAATTCCCTCGGAAACTAAAAAACACCGCGGTGCGGTCAGAACGTCGAACGTCAGAAATATTAATATTATTAGTAGTATTTTAAATAACAATATTTTAAATTTAGAAAGTACATACAGAAGCCTAACAAGGTAACACATAGTTTTTGCTTATGTATTGTGATTTATTGATAACGTAAGTAGAAACAAATTGAATAATAATACTACCAAATTAACATTATCAAAATTAAACAATTCAATGACAAGTCTGGTTTTTACATAGAGTTATCAATAGTTTAAAAATAGATAATTACGTTGCAAATAAAATTTTCAACAAAAATATAGAATTAACAAATTGCAATAACAATATGTACAATCTGAAATTTCTGAATTTTTTGAATAGACAACCTTGTACAAAGTCAACCTTATTTTTGATGCTAAATAAGATAAAATTATAAAAACATAGTGCTTGCATTTAAAAAAAATGACTTTTGACGTGTTTTTGAATTTAATTTTAATCCTTTTTTTTGATCGCCCTGTATTAATTTATTATCAAAATACCGACATAGCCCACTAAAATAGGTCCCCTGCTACAAGGAAACCTATTCCAATTAAATAATAAAGGCATTAATATAGGAAAATTTTATAATTTTGTTTAGGCCTGAAAACTTCATTTTGACATAAAATTTAAAATAAGTCCAAAACAGTTAGACTTAGGTATAGGACATTATACACAAAATGTGTCTACAATATTGTGCAAAATCCAAATGGAATAATATATAGGGTGTTCCATTTAAAATAAGCAACTTGACACATACTTCCGGTATAACCGGAAGTGTCACCATTTTGAAAATATTTTAACGGAACTGCCCCCGTCGATGTTAGTATACTACTAAATTTTCAAATTTTTCCCATGTACAGTTTTCCTATAATCTATCGATGGCGTTCCCGGTGGGACACCCTGTAGAGAGATGTGTTTAGAAACTGGGCGTGTATATAAAATAATAAAATAATATATTAATATTCACTCACCGTCGATAATAATGGAATGTTGTATTCGTTTCCATATAATATTTTACGGTTGGTTTAATTTTATCCAAACAGTGTTAATGTATAATATTTTTTCATGTGCCAACTTTTATCAAGATGGAGTTCTATTTTCTATCTGATTTATTAAGTAAAACAACAATAAATGATTTTATTTTCTATAGTTTTATGAAGAATGTCGTTATCAATTAAAATTAGAAAGTGGCACAAAAGGTCAAAAATTTTAGAATATTTGTCATTCTGTCGAGCACAAATTTGTTTTATTCTTTCCATGCTATTATAGTAATCTAATGAAGACAATTTTATGCAATTACTACCGATGCACACATTGCATGTTAATTTATTACCAAAATAGTTTTTATTGCATTGCTAAACTGCAAGCTATGCCTTGTTATCCCGTGCAAACGGAGTCAACATAGGCGAAAAATTTTGTAAATTAGAATACAAAATTTTGTTGACATTTTTTTCAAGGGATTTTAACTTTATTTTTATGATAAGAACAACGCTTTAAGTTTTGAACTAATTTAAGGATACTATTATTTTTTATCTTCCAATTGCAAAATAAAAAAAGCAGAAGCTAAAATTGTGGAAAGTGTACTCAAGAAATAATAGTATATCTATACATCATAGGCTCAAGACGATGAACCAATTTCAAGTTTTGAAAGACAATTTCGAATTTGTCGGGAATTTGTATTTAAGAACGAAATCAAAACGATATTAACAATGAGAAATGCGTTGTGGTGTAAGATCAAAACTCAAATTTTCTTTACCCAATTAGTAACTAATTAAAAATAAGAAACATTAAGAACAGCACATGAAAAAATATTACAAGTTAATGCTTTACGATAAAATTTAAACAACAATTAAATACTATCGATAAGAATTCAACATTCTATTCTTATAGACAGTGAGTGAATATTAATTTATATTTTATCACTTTTACACAAATACATCAAAACAAGCCTATTTTATAAACACACTTCTCTATCATCATACCAATTTCGTTTTGTTGTCAAATTTATCAATTCGGATTACATTCTTGGTTTAGTGGCCCAAGCTATAAATGAAAGGTGTCCGTTTTCTTCTTTTGCCGATTGTACCAATTTATGTGTAATTAATAATAATAATAATAATAATAATAATAATATAGTAATTTTATTGACAGATAACAATAACAGAATACAATATTAATAAATTACCATTTGCCAAAGAGCTGATTTTCATCCAGGTCTCAATACATCAGGACAAAAAAAAATAATTATGCTTCTTCAATAATTTTAAATACAAAAAGTATTAAAAATTAATAACACAAAAAAGAGAGAAAAAAAATACAAATATAGTTAATTAGGAACTCGCAATAGCACTACATATTTAAAAGGAAAAAGAAGATAAATAATATCTGAAAAATTAAGTACCTATTAAAAAACGTGGTATTTGCTGTTCAGTTAAAAGAATATGTTTGGGGCGCTTATTAATTGTGTGAGACATCAGCAACTTCCATTCCGAATGTATTTTGTTATAGATTAATGTGATGTTATACGAAAATGAACGTCTGAATATTGTCTTATTGTGTCGTGGAATAGATATTAATCCACGATGACGGAGATTCAAGTTATGAACATCGGTGCGGAAGGAGATTCTTTCGAAGAAATAAGGCGGAGTCCTATGAACTATTATTGCATGAGCAAACGAACTAAAATGCAAAAACCTCCTTTGACTCATGGACAACCTACGAGCTAATCGCAGAGCTGGAGAGATATGTTGATAGCGACTTATACCATAAATAACTTTTAAACAACAGTTTTGTACTTTTGAATTTAGTTTATCTCTCTAGAGTCCAGTCAAGGTCCATATACAGTGTCCGAAAAGTTGAAGTGGCTTAAGACTAATGAATCGGAAAGAAGTCTTCTAACAAACGGAGAGAGTGATTGTCGGAAAGGATAAATAGCTCTAAGCGACGAGTATGCTTTTCTCATTGTGGCAGAAATGTGACTCCTGAACCTTAGATCCATATCTAATATCAGGCCTAAATTTTTTACTTCATGCTTGAACGGTAGGACGTTGTCATCGAGAGAAATAGTAATATTAGTCTCCAGGAATATTCTTTCAGCGTTATTGCAGAACAAAAGTGCAGAGAATTTACTAAGATTTACACTAAGACAGTGGTCATAAGTGGTCCGTAAAAGATTAGAAAGATCGTTGTTAATACACTGCTGGGCTGTTTGCATGTGGGACGTTTTGAATGAATAGTACAGTTGCGAATCATTGGCATACAGGTGAAATTTACATGATTTTAGACACTGGAAAATATTACATATATATATATATATATATTGTATAATAAAGGTCCAAGCACTGATCCCTGCAGAACACCACATGGTACTGTTAAAGATTTCGATAACTTGTCACATATTTTAATGCACTGAGTTCTATTATTTAAGAAAAGTTTAAAAAAATTTATACAAGAAGCATCAAACCCCACAAAGTGCATAATAGAAAGTAATAGTTTATGATTAATAATATCGAACGCCTTCGAGAAATCAAGAAGAATCAAAGCAGTATTAGATCCCGATATTAAGTCGTCAGTAATAGAAGCTAAATCCGATGCATAACTATATTTCGGTCTAAACCCAGACTGAACTTTAGGGAGGGTACTAAATCTATTGAGGTGAGAAATAATCTGCTTTGCAATTATCTGTTCTAAGATTTTAGACAGTAGAGAAAGAATGTTTATAGGGCGGAGATCGCATAAGTCCTCACATTTCTTTGTTTTCGGTATTGACAACACATGCGCAGTCTTCCAAGCTTGAGGACAAACAGAGTCAAGTAAGCAAGAATATATCAGATGTGTTATTACAGAGACAAATGAAGGACAACATAATTGAATCATTTGAATATTTAAATTGTCAGGTCCCACCGAATTTGATTTGATACTACGTATGACCCCTTCGACTTCTTCCTCTGAAGCAAGAGAAAAAGAAAAATATGCTATGATTCCATCCTTAATATTATTATTATAAAAATGCACCAAATCATCAGACGCATTACGTGCGTTATTGTGTACATTATTAAAATAATCAAGAACCACATCTGGGTCCCAAAGGTGTGAAGGCAAATTGCTAGAAGAAAACACATGAACATTCAACCGGTTGTAGCCCTCCAAAGTTTACGAGAGTCGCCATTGTTAGAAGGTGCTATATAATCAAAGTAAGCTCACTTTTCTCTGCGCACCGACGCATTAACTAGATTTTATAATGATTTATAACTAGTAATTCCAGCTAGCAAGGACGCGATGCCGTTTAAATCGAGTGAAAGCTCTATCTCTCAGTTTCATCATTAATTTAATGTTGTCGGTGAGCCAGGGTGTTGGAGGCTTGTAGGACTTACAAATTCTCAAATTTTGAAAAGTTCAATAATAGTAGAATTGAAAAATAAAATCTTATCCTCAATAGCATTCATCAGATACATATCACTCCAATTAATTGAGTCTCTACTAAACAAGTCACTTTGAATTCCAGCATAGTTTCTAAATCTACTGGAAACTACATCTATATCTGCAATGTAATTAAGTGTCACATATACTAAAAAGTAATCAGAAACACCATGGACGTCTAAGACTCCGGATTCTAAGAACGAGGAGTGCGTACTCAAGATGATATGATCAATTAAGGTTGAAGATAAACTGTTGACACGTGTGGGTATATCAATAATCTGCATCAATCCCATCCCATCTGAGTCTTCAGCCACAGCAGTGGATTTCCACCCTCTGTGTCGCTTAATTGTCGTAATATCGGCTTCTGAATCTGCAAGGAAAAAGGCAGAACTTCTACTCAGGCAGTGACTAGTGTACGTAGATAAATTTGGTAAATTTAAATAGGTTGGGATGATGCTTGGTGTTTTACCAAATGTGTTCTTCCCCACAAGTTGACAGGTACACTTTCCTGCTTTTCTTCACTGATTCTTGTATGTAGTTTTCAGCCACAGCAGTGGATTTTCAGCCTCCGTGTAGCTTCATTGTCGTAATATCAGCTTCTGAACTGTAAGGAAAGTGGCAAAACTTCTACACATTTTCCTGCTTTGTAAAATATGAAGAAACGGTGGTCATTAACATGAGGTTTACGTAATTTTGCATACTTCCGATATAAGCCAACAAAATCTACCTTTTCCTCATATTCAGTAACCACAAAAGTTCGTAGTATTTTCAATTTTGTGTTTGGTATTCTTATAATTAAAGATGAATTAGCGATATCGTCAATTTTGATGGTTGTAAGCTCATGTGATCGACAAGCGCCTGCAATGCCAAATATTAGAGCAACCTACAATTAACAAATAAAATTAAAATTTGTTAGTTTTTAAATATGTAAATTTTACCTTAATCATTAAATATTCATTGTCATTTACTTCCATCAAAAATGTTTTAATCTTCTCTTTTGTCAAAACTTTAGATTTTTCCGCCTTATAACCGCCCGAATTCCTTTTGAGCAATGTCATCAATTTTGGATACTTGCATATGTCAGTGTTGTCGTTGACTAGTAGGCATAATCTTACCATTAAGTATTAAACTCATCAGATAAGATTTTGTTTACCTCTCCTTGATTCTAATAAATCTTTGATGGATATAAACACAGCTGCTGGCGTGATGAGTATAGAAATAGGATTCTCCAATTTAGAGAATTTATTCACAGCGGTGGATCTACCTTACATGACGCCTACAACATACTGCAGATATGTAGTATAATACCATGAAAGAAAGTTGGCAAAATTCTGCCCTTCAAAGCATAGAACATGCAGCTAAGCGGGAAGCAGATTATGTTGTGCAATGTGGTCGAGTGGATGAAACTGGAACTCCGTTGATCTCTGTAGTGGCTGACGGTTGCTGGTCTAAGAGATTCTATAGAAAGAACAGCGTTTTGGGAATTGGTGTCTGCAATGAATATTGTGTTGTTTGTCTTAAAGCTCCAAATAAAAAAAAGGATCCTCCTACTCATACTTGTGCAATTAACTTTCAAGAAAATTTGACAAGTATGGAAGCTGATATGTTGGTGGAAGGCTTTAAAAATAATGAAAAATTGTACGGTATAAAATACAATAAATTAATTGCAGATGACCATAATAGTACATACAATAAACTCTTGGAAGCTTGACCTTATGCCAATTAAACTGTAGAAAAAGTTGAATGTCCCAATAATCTTTTATGTAAAATTTTATAACAGATAATTACTGCTGCAAGTGACGCGACACAAATATTTAGTCATCTGACAGCACAAGTCTGTATCACAAACCACTTATACATTATAGACCCTAAACGTAAATAAAAATGCACGTATTCGAAATTTAGTTTCCGATTCCAAACTATAGATAGCGCTAATACCTTTAAATTTTGGTGTTGCTACTGTTTATTAATTTCACAAACTAATAAATTGTGACATACACAATTGACAGATAAATAATATGCAATTATAAAGAGCGCAAGCTAAACATATGTGTATAATTACTTTTAGTAAAAGAATATTTTACATTTTACTATTACGTTTATTATAAACTATATGTAGGTATATATATTCGACCAATTTATGATTACGTAAAGTCACTTATATAATTTTATTTTATACTGTCCGACTAATTGGTTTAGGTTTTCGCGGCCTTTGAGGCAAATGAATACACTAGGAAGGTCCAAAATATCAAGAACACCGGAATCCGAGTGTCATACATATACAGGATGATTCATTACTATTTGGAAATAATTTAACACTAAAATCCCGACCTTTAATTATGAAGATTTAACCCAAAACACCTAGATGAAAGGTCGCTCATTACTACTACTACATGTTTAACTTAAAATATCTCGAAAAATATTGACTTAATCGCTATAAGGAAAGACTACATTATTTACTTAAAAAATATTGGAGAATCAAAAAATTCTACTAAAATTTCTATACCGCCAGTGACGTAAAATTTGGAGACGATAAACCGGTCGCTTACCCCTATCGTACGCCTCTGGTAGTATAGACAGAAATGTTTGTTTAACGTAATTTAAAAGGGTGTACAGTGTCTACACTTCCTTCCAAATATGAAATGGATACGTCAATTAGTTTTAAAATACTGAGCACAAATAGTTTTTAAATTTTTAAACAAAACACCCTGTAACTTAGTAATGAGCGACATTTTATCTAGGTGTTTTGGGTTAAATCTTTATAATTTGAGGTCGAGATTCTAGTGTTAAATTATTTCCAAATAGTAATGAATCACCCTGTATATCCGAAGTCACAAACCGCATAGGAAAAAATCTAAACAAGCACGACATCAAAACTATCTTGAAACCAACCAAGAATATTCAGCAAACTATCAAATCAAGAAAGAACAAAAGAGACCCTGTTACAGTACCCGGAGTTTACCGTATACACCTTCTTCTTGTGACAAAGTATACATAGGAAACATCAAGAGATTGATGGGAGCTGACTGACATACATCAAAAAGTCAGCGGTAGGTGAACATGCGCTTAGCAATAGGAATAACAAAATAGTTTTCGAGAGGTCCAAGTTACTAGCAGCGCCTAATGGCTATCATAACAGATTGGTTAGAGAGGTCATCAAGATTTATAAACATCCAGAAAATTTCGCCAGGAGGTAGAAACTCTGAAGGTAAATAAAATCTGAAATCCAAGAACACCCGGACGGCACCTTACGAAAAACCGGATTTGACCGGAATTCATTTTATTAAACTGCATCAGCACGCATAAACAAAAGTTTTAAAAAAAAGTGACGTTTTCAAATTAAATTTGGTTCATAACCGCTTAAAGTGACCACAGAAAAATAGTAACTACCAAAATTTCCTAGATCTAAAATTTTTATTTTTTTATTGATAACACGGTATAAAATAACCAAAAAAATTGTATAAAATATTTGTTGCAGATCAAGCACTTATTTGTTCTTCAACTCGTCGCTTCGCAGCTCGTTTCGGAATTTCAAATTGTGCTTGAATAACGGCCTTGAACAACTTATATTTTAATATTCTATTGTAAACTTTAGAGAATGGTTAGACGCATGGCCGTGAAGGTTTTTGAGTTATTAAAAATGTTTTCCGACAGATAGCGCGAGCTTCAGGAACACTGAATTCGTGAATTTTATATTGTTTAGCAGAAGTTAGGGCGGATTTTCTTGCCACGGATACGACATTCATTAGCTGTTAGGCGGAAGTTCGCCGGATCAAGTAGTATTATATTATAAAAACCTTATTTTATTGAATCAATCAAACACTACGTATTTGTATCATACGTCCAGAAACAGTATGTTTACGGTTAAGAACACTGGCAAAAACTTTTCTGAATAGTGGTACCTACACAAATTTTTTTGACCTGGAGTATTGTTTCTTTACTGCAGCTGTTTGAGAAGGGGTGTAAGAGGGAAAACTCTAGTACCCTGCGTCCATCCGTATTGTTTTATTTTGTAGAAATCGAGAGAAATAGAAAGCAGCGACACAAAGTTTGAAAACTTTTTGGAGAAACTTTTAGTACCGGTAAAGATGAAAGGTAGGAATAAGTGAGTGTTTATTTAATTAAGACTGTGTTTATTATCTTAAACTATTTTGGTACAGAATTCATCAAAGTTGCTCAGATCTGGTTCAATAAAAATTTTTAGCAATTTGAGGAAAAACCATCAAACATAATTAACAATCACCTGTGATTATCCATACAAGCTGATACTGATGTTTTGTCATGTAGACTTGGGTTCAGTGAAGTCGAAGAAATGCATCATGTTTTAACAGAAAAGTTTTAACCAAAAATTTTTTTGAAATATAAAATATTGAAACCCAGTTCAAGAAATGCGAAAGAAAATTTTGTTATTTATTGCGTGATGATGAATGCCTATCAAAAAAATAAGAATTGAATTCTTTATATTTGTACTTGTTACAAAATACCACCATTGTGCCGAAACGTATGATTTTTCGTAACGAATGTGATATGACGTGAGTTACAACAAAATCATGTTTCGTTAGGTGTAACATACAATATTATTTCGAATTTTTGTAAAAAAAGTGTAAAATAGTTATTTACATTCGCGTGCGGAAAATTAAATTTTACAGCATTTAAATTTATTAACCGCTGTAATAGTTATTTACATTCGCGTGCGGAAAATTAAATTTTACAGTGCGAAACAAATTTGAAGCACGACGCATTAGCGCTAATCACTTACATGAAACTAAAAATATTCCAAATCACATTATTTTTTACCATTTAACAGTAAAAAGTGGTGTAATTGTTGATTTAGTAAACATATTTTTGTTCTATAAAAAGATTTTTATGTACAAATGTACCTTAAGGGCAGACGATTTGGGTAATTTTTACGCACGCTGTGCGTGCACTGTACGTAATCATGACGTTTCAGGGTTTGTAGTTTCAATGTTAATTTGATACACGTCAGGAGGCCAAAATGAATTAATCGAATGTGACCAATATTACCATGGCTACCATTTCCAAAACGAATGTCAAAACAATCTGACAAGTTTTAAAAAAAAGTGACGTTTTCAAATTAAATTTGGTTCATAACCGCTTAAAGTGACCACAGAAAAATAGTAACTACCAAAATTTCCTAGATCTAAAATTTTTATTTTTTTATTGATAACACGGTATAAAATAACCAAAAAAATTGTATAAAATATTTGTTGCAGATCAAGCACTTATTTGTTCTTCAACTCGTCGCTTCGCAGCTCGTTTCGGAATTTCAAATTCGTGCTTGAATAACGGCCTTGAACAACTTATATTTTAATATTCTATTGTAAACTTTAGAGAATGGTTAGACGCATGGCCGTGAAGGTTTTGAGTTATTAAAATGTTTTCCGACAGATAGCGCGAGTTCAGGAACACTGAATTCGTGAATTTTATATTGTTTAGCAGAAGTTAGGGCGGATTTTTCTTGCCACGGATACGACATTCATTAGCTGTTAGGCGGAAGTTCGCCGGATCAAGTAGTATTATATTATAAAACCTTATTTTATTGAATCAATCAAACACTACGTATTTGTATCATACGTCCAGAAACAGTATGTTTACGGTTAAGAACACTGGCAAAAACTTTTCTGAATAGTGGTACCTACACAAATTTTTTGACCTGGAGTATTGTTTCTTTTGCAGCTGTTTGAGAAGGGGTGTAAGAGGGAAAACTCTAGTACCCTGCGTCCATCCGTATTGTTTTATTTTGTAGAAATCGAGAGAAATAGAAAGCAGCGACACAAAGTTTGAAAACTTTTTGGAGAAACTTTTGAATACCGGTAAAGATGAAAGGTAGGAATAAGTGAGTGTTTATTTAATTAAGACTGTGTTTATTATCTTAAACTATTTTTGGTACAGAATTCATCAAAGTTGCTCAGATCTGGTTCAATAAAAAATTTTTAGCAATTTGAGGAAAAACCATCAAACATAATTAACAATCACCTGTGATTATCCATACAAGCTGATACTGATGTTTTGTCATGTAGACTTGGGTTCAGTGAAGTCGAAGAAATGCATCATGTTTTAACAGAAAAGTTTTAACCAAAAATTTTTTTGAAATATAAAATATTGAAACCCAGTTCAAGAAATGCGAAAGAAAATTTTGTTATTTATTGCGTGATGATGAATGCCTATCAAAAAAATAAGAATTGAATTCTTTATATTTGTACTTGTTACAAAATACCACCATTGTGCCGAAACGTATGATTTTTCGTAACGAATGTGATATGACGTGAGTTACAACAAAATCATGTTTCGTTAGGTGTAACATACAATATTATTTCGAATTTTTGTAAAAAAAAGTGTAAAAATAGTTATTTACATTCGCGTGCGGAAAATTAAATTTTACAGCATTTAAATTTATTAACCGCTGTAATAGTTATTTACATTCGCGTGCGGAAAATTAAATTTTACAGTGCGAAACAAATTTGAAGCACGACGCATTAGCGCTAATCACTTACATGAAACTAAAAATATTCCAAATCACATTATTTTTACCATTTAACAGTAAAAAGTGGTGTAATTGTTGATTTAGTAAACATATTTTGTTCTATAAAGATTTTTATGTACAAATGTACCTTAAGGGCAGACGATTTGGGTAATTTTTACGCACGCTGTGCGTGCACTGTACGTAATCATGACGTTTCAGGGTTTGTAGTTTCAATGTTAATTTGATACACGTCAGGAGGCCAAAAATGAATTAATCGAATGTGACCAATATTACCATGGCTACCATTTCCAAAACGAATGTCAAAACAATCTGACAAGTGGGGAAAATTTTTACTTTTGGAACTAGTTACAAGAAATTAAACTTTTTGTAACACTGCACTATCTTGACACTTATTCTGATTGTGAAAAATGTCAGTTTTATCATTCCATAAAGCTAACGTTACACTCAAAAGTAGCATTTAAAGAATTTATAAAAATAGTTCTGTTCTAAAAAATGCACCTGTCAGGTGTGGGGTTCGAACCCACGCTCCCGTTTGGGAACCAGAGCTTAAATCTGGCGCCTTAGACCGCTCGGCCAACCTGACTAATACCAACGTAAAATGTTAGATATTATTAAGTTTCACTGATAATAATTAATAACAATATTATAAAATGCAACAATTCGAAATACAAATGTAATAATGTCTCTGCTGTGAACCTTTTTCCCTGTTTCGGAATATCAAACACTAATTAAGTACACTTACAAAATAAGTGAAATTATTGTTTCTAATTAATGGTATTTGGTTGCAACAAATCAATTCTATGTAAATTGACACTTTAATAAATTAATTTAAATGCTTTTAAAGAACAAGTAAAAAAATTATTTTTCAGAATAATATTGATAGACCTTGTATCATTTCACCAAAATTTTGATTACATAACTCTTCATCAGCGCTCAAAACAAATTAGTTATTGTTAATAGAAAACTATTACAAATGTATTAGACGAACATTTGTACATTAATTAACATATAATTAGAAATGGTCAGTGTAGTCGAAGGGTCAATGTTTTTATAACTAAAGTTGCTATTAATGGTTAATAATAATAGTTGATAACAATAGGTAGTATGCGAAGTTGTGGACTTTTAACAAATTGTATATTAATTTAATTTAAAGAATTGAAAATTTACGAACTCATTTACTTTAGTAATTTTATTGTTCTTATGACTGAAACAATTTTTCACAATTTTAACATTAGATTTTGAATTTCTGAAGTTGTATCTTCGTTCTCTTCGATTGTATTGTGGCCAAATATTTATAGTACAGGGTGGTCCAAAAACATAAGTCGCAAACTATACTATGCTATTAATATATAAATATATATATATATATATATATATATAATATATAAAGTATATTCTAAAATATGTCATTATGGTACACAATTTAATAATCTTTTCAAAAAGATCTTAAGCAGTGGCATAGATACCAGGGTAGCTGTGAGGTTGTTATTTAAAAAAATTGTAAATTTTAGAAATTTTGATCATCCTGTACGAATTTTGGATTAAGCAATTTATTACGGACAAAAAAGTGTTCTTTTAATTCTTTCGTTAGTATAATATTTTTTCAATAAAATTGTTTTCATTAATGTCTATTTTTTCTCATCAAAAATTATAATGTTGAAATTGTCATTGAAAAAGAAGTGTAAAACTAAAAATTTTATTTTTTCATTTTAAAATTTATTTAAAAATAAATATCAACAATAAAAAAATAACTTAACAATTAATATTACATTTACATCTACAAGATATGCTCAAAATGTTGCCCTTGTGGCTCCACACATGCCATGATTTTGAACATTTTAATTTTTTTATCAACATTTATGTTATAAAAATGAAATAAAAATACAATTACGGTCATAAAACCAGTTGTTTAATTCAGAAACCCTCCTATTATTTATTAAAAATTTGTATTTTGATTTTAAATCAAATGAAAAACAGTCATTAAAAATTTATCACTCTTCCAATTCTTACTTACATTTTTTACGTTTCCGCTTCTAAATGTTGCTACAATTCTTTTTGCCTTGAGCTCTTTTTCCTCTGTTATATACATTGGAATTCTGTCTGTTACTTATTGCCTATATTTCTCATTATACTTCTCTTATTTTATTCTTGCTCTTTTTTTGGCATACTTCCCCGTACTTCTGCTTCTCTCATAACCTCTTTATTTTTCTCTCGTATATCCTCATCTTTCATAATATGTTCTTCTTCCTTCCTCCTCGTATCTTATTTTCTGTGTCTCAACTTTTATCCCGCATTCATATAGTATCTCATTGTCTTTCCTGTTTTCCATCCTGTCATGCTTTCTTTCCTGTTTGTATCTGTATTTTTTCTAATTCGTCTCTTCTCTAGTGCTAACATCCATTTCCAATATTTTTCCTGTATTTGCTCTAGTTTTACCCATTCTTTCTATCATTAAATCTCATCTCTATATATTGTCACAATTCCTATCGAAAATCCATCTCATTTTCTCAAATCATTTTAAAGTATTTCTCCTCATATCCCCATACTTCTCATACTATTCTATTTCTTGTATGTCTCAACTTCCTTATAGGCTGTGCATCGTTGTTGTCATATCTTATATTAAAATATTTATATTTGTCTACTCTCTCTATCTCTTCCTTCCCCAACCACCATGTCTTTTCTTTCGTCTTCCTTTTCCTTTTCTTTCTAAATTCTATTATTTTGTTTTATTTAACATTTCCTTGCAATGATACTGTGTACTCGTATATTCCTTTAATGTGAGGTGGACAAGCTTGATGTGGCGAAACAAGGGTTGTTAGTTTTTTTTATTAACCTCCACCTAGAAGAAATATACACAATAACATTAAATTAATTGGAGAAAATAAATATTCTCAACATTATTTTTGCTTGCAATTTTTTTTTTCTAAATACCTTTCGAGAACATTAATCAGTCCTCTCATTTCTTCTTCCTACGCTGTGAAGCCACAAATATAATTCGCGTACGCCAACACTCATACCTTTTCCTCCTTATTATTATTTCTCCTACCTGAGATTCTAATTCCTCCTCTAAACCTCTAATATAAAATGAAAACACACTAGGATGCGCAGTATAAAAGAAATACCATTAACGTTAATAACTTTGCTATGCCAGATTACTTTTTTACTGTGAAGTAGCGTTATCCTAAAAGTAAGTTTTATGTGTTTCTATTATTTACTCTTGAAATAATACGTGATTGTGAATTTTAAGAATAGAAAATTAAGAATTCTTTATTTTAAGTTTTATTGGGCACTCATATACGCCTTTAAAGTTCTAATGTATTAAATATACCACTAACATATACACTTACTACTAAGCAACACTGGCACCTACAAATGTTACACGTCGAACTAATAACTAAGTTCGAAGAAAAGAGAATATGGCAAAACAAATTAAAAAGGTCAGTCGTGGAATAAAATTAAAACAAAAATAATGACAACCGCAGGAGAAGTAATACCAAGACAAGAAACCAAAGTAAGAAAACCTTGAGTAACAGAATAAATAACACAGCTAATTAAAAAGAAAGTATATTAGAGAGACAAATTGGAACAAGGACAAAGAATTACGGAACAAAATCAACACAGAATTAAAAAAAGCAAAAACATTACATTTGAAGTAAATGTAAACTTATTTCTATCACTGGGCCAGAAACTGACCTTTTGCGAGTGCGAGGATGGGTTGCAGGCCAAGGCGGTGGGAATAAAACGGAAATCATATGCAGCAAGCTTCTGACGTCTAATAAAATTACATTAGAAAAAAGAAACATACATACTTTTGCATGGAATTTTGCGTTATACGAATCTGAACCTTGGATAATTACAGTAAAGACCGAAATAAAACGAATACAAGCTTTTAAGTTATAGTACTGTAGGAAGTTTCTGGAGGTGACTGACAGAATATCGAACAATAGGTACTAGTGAAAAGGCAAGAAAAAAGAAGGTTAATAAAACATGTACTTAAATTGAACCTACGTTTTCACATAGTGTCAAAGAATAATTGTAAATGTCAATTGTTTGATTAGTTTAATAGAACCTTATATTTTTCTAATTACATTATATGCTAAAAACTGTTTTTTCCATATTTTGACATTTTTTAAATTTGGGATTATAGGCATTTAGAGAGTTTCAGATGCTCTTCTATAGCCATTGATCATTAATTTCATATTTAATCGAGGAATTGGTTTTGGCTTTCGCAACCTGTTGGTGAACTAGTATCGTCTAGATTCAAGTCTAAAGGTCATCGTTGATTGAAATTTCTTTCTAACGATTCGCTAACACAAGTGGTCAGCTTCTTCAGACGTCCGTCTATTTCCGATGTTGGATGTAGGCTGATGATTTCTACTTCCCAGCTAGTATTTATACCCAATCTGAGCGGGCGGAGCTTGCATCGCGCCGGTCAAATGCCGAGTGTCGTTCGGGTAAGTAACAAAAAAAAACAAAATGACAATACATGCTTAGTTATGTAAATAACAAAAACCAATAAGAAAATGTAAAAACGAATAATGAGGAACATGCTTTCTAATTGGATTGGTTAGTTTTAGAATAGTACTTAACAAAGTTGTTCTTTTAAAATTATAATCGCAAATTAATAATTTTGACAATCCAACTTATAAATAACTTACCAATGATAATGTCAGAACCAACCAAATGCTGATTACACTTGCTTCTGCTCTTCACTTGTTCATAGCATTCACTCTACGAATTAGAAATTCTTTGGATTGTTTTACTAAATACAACTCGTGGTCTGAACCTTTAGATAATTTTTTACAGTCAGACTGACTTGAGTCTGTAGATTTTGGACAATCTCCATTCGTGCTATAGTTACTCGTAATCTGATTGACAAAAATTACAAAATAAGTGTAAGAGGCGAGAATTGCTAGAAATACAGTGAGAGCAAAAAAGCCCGGCCGGAAAAAATCAGCATATTAATATTTTCTTCCACTTGCGTTTGTTATTCAGCGTTACTTGCGTGACATTAGCTTCGTATATCATCTCTTTGTCTACAAGTTAATTTTTGCCTTCGCCTTAAGAAAACTGTTCATACTCTTCTAAATCAGACTAACCTTGATACTTTCGTATTTAGTAACGGTAAATATTATTTCTGTGATTAATGGAATAAGCATTTGTTATCGACTATGCCGTTTACATTAGATCACGATAAGCTTATTGCATCTGGAGTGATGAAAATCCACATGTTTTTTATGAAACTTCATTACATCCTGTGAAAATTGGTAATTGGATTGCATTATCAAGAAGACGAATCATTGAACCAATTTTCTTTGATGACACGATGAACGCAGAACGGTATCAAAATATGCTAGAAGTTTTCATTGGTGACCTTCACGATGATGAATTGCAAGAAGGTTATTTTCAACATAATAATGCCACCGCCCACACCGCTAGAAGAACGATACAGTTTCTTCAGGAATATTATGACAATCGAGTTATAGGCAGAGGATTATGGCCACCGAGGTCACCAGACTTAACACCATATTTAGATTTCTTTTTATTTAGATATTTAAAGAACAAAATATATCAAAATCGATTACACACAATTGAAGACTTGCAAGAGGCAAGAGTAAATGCTATCCAAAGTATTACAGAACAGCAGCTACAAGCAGTTTTTGACAATATGAAGAGACGAGTGACATTGTGTCTTATTAACAACGGCTCACATTTTGAACATCTGTTATATAATAGTGCAGTTGAAAGACTTTTGAATAATCGTTTAACAATTTCAATACAATACTCAGTATAACGAATTTATTTTAAATAACTATTTGTTTGTAATGTTACATACTGTAAATTTTACCCACCGTTTTTAATAATCATAATTAAAGACAATAACGAAATGCATTATTTATGTGAAGGATGGCGTAATTGCACTACTCGGAATCATGAAAGTAGAGATTAACAGTAATGTGGAAGCCATTTGCATACCCTGTTAGTACAACATCGATAACAGTTAATTATTTTTCCATTAGTAATAACTAGAAATGTTTCTGTTGCAACCCCTTGTCTTTATTTAAACAGATTTAAATTTTGACCTAACCTAATTTTCAAAATAAATACGAAGTTAGGTATATATGTAGTTTGTGCTCATTTTAAAGTGGCGGAACATGTTTACTATGTTCACTTTTCAAAAGAGCGGTTTTGTCAGGCTTTTTTGCTCTCACTGTATAATAATAAAATCTACGTAGAATAAAATTTAATTTATGAAGGTTTTAGCTTAACCAATCGTGAAAAATTTTCTAATTAATTCTTTAGTGTAAGTTATGTTGCGAAGTTATATGGAACAATTTAAAAAATGGGTTTTTTTTGTTTCCTAATTTTCGTAATTGGTCAATTACAACCTTTTACAATTTGAACGTTTTTTCACCCTAAACATTTATGCTTTTGGTACTAGGAATAGTTTACCTAATCAAAAATATGGTTAACGGCTGCTACACTGGTTCTGAGACATCCTGTACTTGGAGCAGAAGGTTATAATTGTGTTCTGCCCAGACTGCATTGTTTCGGCTAATGCGACAGCAGCAAGCTTCTAAGCCCAGCACAAAATAAACGCCCTCTACTCCTAGTAATATAATACACTATTTATCATGTTTAGCTATAGATTTCCATGTAGGATGCCTAAAAAAGTGAAAAAAATAGAGTTAAAAATTTCGGTTTAGAAACCATCGCATAACTCCCCATCTTATTTATAAGATGTGGAGTAAAAAATGTACTGTCCAATGGCCGACCGTATGTAAACAAGATATCAGAAAAACTGCGCTCAGATGTTTATTAAATTTTGTATAAAGGTGTTATTTATAATATCGCAGATCTGATTAGATTTTGGGCATAATGTATTTAGCCAAAGGGGTCGTTAACTCACATAAATTTTTAAAATCTTTGTATATTAACAAAAATATTCTTTTTACACATTTTTTAAATAAAAGTTGTTTATAATTTAATTATTCACAACTTTTGTTTAAACTATTTTTGATTACATAAGTAATTACTGAGGTATGACTATTAATATGTGCACCAATATTAATTATACGAAAAAAGTTATGAAAGTTGTCGGAAATTTTATTGTCTATAACTTTCATTTGAACTATTTTTTTCTAAAACGCAATTTTAATTTTTTTTTCGTTTTAAAAGGAACATGCGCGCGCGATACCTCGTTTTGTCCCGACGTTGGATTGTTAGTAGTTAGCAGGTAGTTGTATTAAAACCTTACCAGTTAGATACATTTAACAATGGTTCGTCGTAACTGAAATTTATAATTGGATATTAAAATTGCTTAGCGTTGCACTTTTTCTTTTTTTCTTAGAAGTTGGTTCTTTTTCTTGCAACGAGTCGGTTTTTTTTATCAAAATTATTAAGTTGAGAGTTGCGACGCTGTTAGACGTTTTTTTTTTGAGCAAAATGTTTTATTTCGCGGCATCCTTTTGATACTGTTTACACGTTTGTTAGTATCAGATCGATGTTGAGTTCTGCAGAAAACCATTGTTATTTTCTTCGACAGTACTTCACGTCTACCTATTTACTTCGTGCAATCCTGCCTGTGCTCTTTCCTTTTCAAAAACTAATGCATTTGTTTATGCTTTTACGTTAACAGCGTACAAAAAAAATCATCCAATTAATGTTTTCATTTGGAGTCGTCATTACTTTATGCAATTAACATAATTACCATGGTCATGTGAGACGTATAAGGAAATTACTTATTTAAATCAATAAGGAATAAATAATTGTGGTTGTTATTCTATTAAGCAATAAACCAAAATTAGAAATATGATTTAATAACCAATTTTTTTGTGTTTAAAATTTAAATTTAGGTAATCGAAACTTGAATTGTCACCACACTAATAAAGATTTTGTCATTATACTGGAAAAATTGAAAAATGAATGAGGAAACACTCATTTAACAAGTGAACTTTTTCGCGTTTGCATTTCGAGCGTCTAATTATAAAGTTTAAAACCGTTTGCAATTTTAACTAGTCCCTTGGTAAATAACCAATTATAAATCCTACAATAACTGCATCTGATAGCTAGCGCTAGTTACATTTTTAAAGACTATTTATTTTAAACTGAGAACCTTACAGGAAGTCGTTTAAATGGAAATTGAATTCTTTAAATTGTATTGAAAACCAAAGGTCTTAATTATGGTGCATTTTAAACATTCTTCACTGAATATGTGATTATTTTTTTTTAATAGTACAGGATAAATTACTATTAATGTAGTTATCCTTGCTTATTTCTCGAATATTTTATTCAACACAAAAGCTTACAAAAACTTCACAGATCACAATAGCATTTATTTCTTCTCTTTAATAAGTTATCGGCATTTGGCTTTTAGATGAATGGTAGTTGTGCCATTATTTGTAATTACTTCAGACATGTGATTTTGTTTAACTAAAGGTAGTAAAAACTGAAAATCATAAAAAGATACTTAAGTTTACATATAAAGTCAGAGAAGAAACAAATTTTATGAACAGCGACAATTACGAGGACGTGTAATGTCTTCTTATACCATATGAATTCACAAAACTTTAAAAGTAAATACACTTACGATAATTAAGCCGAAATAAACACAAGTTTATTGTAATAGGTTGCAGTCCACGATAATCGGGCACTTAATGAACTAAACCATTAGATAACCCTCTACAATTAGGGACAACTCATACAAAAAATGTAAATTATTGTACTGCCCAAATAGGTCTCGATAAATGTTGTTGATAAAAGTTAAAGTTAGAATTTCCAGAAAAGTAATTTCTGGATCACTACACTTCAAGAATATTTCTTCTACTTTGTTTCTTTCTAGATACAGAAAATTACAAATTAATAGAACTTCTTATCACAAAGCAATCATTAAAAATATTGAAAATTGTTACTAGGAATACAAGTTATTTGATAAAAAAAAATAAAAGTCACGTATTTTGTCAACGCAGTGCAGGCTATGTAAATAGACACAATGGTAATTTAAATGTTGAATAAATTAATAAACAAATTGAATAAAATTAATAAAAACATAGACAATAATACAAGAGAATTTGAAGAAAAAAATAGAAAAAGTATGAATGATTTTAAATAAAGAATTGATCAAATAATGTGATGATGAATAGAATAAAACGTTGAAATTCAAATTGGAATGTAATAAGAAAATAATAAAGTAAAACAAAATAAAAATGTGAAAGAATTAGATGAAAGATAAAACAAAAAATAGATGAAATTTAAGACGATAACCCCTTTGAAGCACTTATGAAGTATGAAAATGAAACCAATTAATATCGTGATGAATACTAAAAATGTAATGTGAAAGAAGTTTCGAATAGAGAGTATAAATAACTATGGATATGAAGTTAAACCCTAGAAATAAATTTAAAATAAACGTGGAAGGAGTTCAAAGTTGTATTGATAGGAACAGATGGTTTGAAAGGGGAATTTTGAGTAAATATAAATAAAATTATGATTATTTTGAATTTGGTCTAGGGTCCCTTTTTGGTGGAAATAGTACTTTGATAGGAACGTGGTTATGGATAACAAAATCCTAAATATATTTAATAATAAACATAATACTTTTATCGTCAATCCAGATACTGATTCAGATTGAGATATAGCAGTGGATCAAGCTGGATCAAAATACTTTAGAGGAATTTAACAACCGATTATATTCTTTGCGTGTTAGTTAAAAGTGATATACCGACGATGGTACTACTAATTTAAATTTTTTTTTAATTTTAGGGTAAAATATAATATTTTTATATGTAATTAGTATTACGAATCAATGAGTGAAAAAACGATATATCTCCAAAAATGCGATTCTGAGATAAACACAAAAAACTGTTATGTAAAAACCGTTCATTCTACAAAATTTGATACATTGCAACATTGTAGGGAATCGTATCCTTTATAAGTAGGTGCAGTAAAATCGTAAAATTTTATATCACAAGAGGAGATGTGAGACAAAATCACACGTTGAGTTATTTTGTTTTTCCACTCCAACTTCAAAATATACGAGGATGTATTGATATCTAGTTAGCCTAGACCAGTTCCTTGCATAAACAAAATATTGCGTTACCATAGCAACGAACAATAACTTATTAGAAGTGTCAGTGTAAAGTTTGACGTCAAAAAGTAAACCAGAGTCACGCAATAAATTAAATGAAAAAGATGTCCACCGAAATTGTGAAAATCGAAAAATTGGAGTATCGAGCCATCATCAAGTACCTGTATTTAAAAGGGTTAAGAGGTAAGCAGATTTACGAAGATATGCTTAATACCCTTGGTGATCAATGTCCTTCGTATGCGACCGTCAAAATTGGAATGCAAGCTTCAAAAGAGGTAAATTTTCCATTGAAGATGATGACCGATCGGGAAGGCCAGTTTCTGTGTCAGTCCCCGAAAATATCGATGCAGTTCATGACATGATTTTATCAGACCGTCGAATTGGGCTAAAACGGATATCTGAAGCACTGAATATTTCATACGAACGCGTTCATCATATGGTTCACGTCAATTTGGACATGAGAAAATTGCTGCAAAATGGATCCCCAAATGTTTGAATGTTGACCAAAAGCGTGCAGGGTAGAAGCATCGCGTTCGATCTGTGCTCGATTTGAAAACGATGTAGACTTCTTAAACCGAATTGTTACTATGGATGAGACTTGGGTACATTTCTACGATCCAGAAACAAAGCAACAATCGATGGAATGGCGACACTCTGGTTCTCCAAGACCTAAAAGTTTCGTGTCTAAAAATCTGCTGGAAAAGTTCTTGCTTCAGTTTTTGGGATTGCCATGGAGTAATCATGATTGATTTTTGGATAAGGGTAGAACAATAACTGGAGATTACTATTCGACATTACTGACCACTCTACGGGAAAATATTAAAGAGAAAGACGCGGAAAGCTATCCAAAGGTGTTTTGTTTTTGCAGGACAACGCCCCTGCACACAAATCTCATGTTTGAATTATTAAAACACCCCCTTATTCACCCGATTTGGCTCCGTCCGACTATCACCTCTTTTTCAACTGAAAAAAGTTTAAAAGGTCGTACATTTTCTTCCAACAAGGAGGTAATAGAAGCTGTGGAGGTCTGGTTTGCAGAGCAAGAAAAACAATTTTTTTTGAAAGGTCTAGAGACGTTGCAGGTTCGCTGTAATAAATGTATCCAATTAAGAGGAGAATATGTTGAGTAATAAAATATTTTGACATTGAAATTTTGTTTGGTTCTATAGTAGGCTAAGAATTTTTCAATATATCCTCGTATTATACTATCTATGTCATTTAATGAACTGAAATGCACATTTCGAATTTCTTTATTATTCATACCGTATTCATTATAACGAACATAAAAACATACATAACATGTATTTCTAAAAGTATTCAGCTTCCAGATGAGTGATTTCCCATGACGTAATGTGGTAATAGAATTCCAAAATTTCTCCCGTCATATATTTCATCACTTTCTTGATGTTATCAATCTTCTTATTGTTGATTGGTAATACCTTTGAGTATGCAGACACATTCGGTAAAGTTGGGTAACCTTTTGGTTTGATCAACTTGAAACTTCTTGACGCAAACCTTCCAATATAGTCGCTAGTTATCACATATTTAGGTGTAGAGCTTTCATAAGTAAAGTTGATTCCGCAAATATCTCTTTTGTTTCATCGTTAGAATGGCATATCCGCTTATAGTGATTGGGCCACCAGTTTTTGTAGTCGATTATATCCTTATAGCATACTGTTGGTACAGTGAATGATTTCAATTTTCGGCATGTGAGTATCATGGTTTCGTAATATTCTGAAAGGTAGATGCGATCGTACTTTCTTATCACCCTTTTGAGAGAGTCAAAGTCCCTGTCACAAGGCAAAAATGAATGTCTACGCATTGGGAAGTGCTAAGAGATATCTCACAACAGTATTATTACGGTTTTGACCTGGGCAACCATCTGAAAATATGTGGAGCAATTGGATTGCAGCAGGCATTTTTTGCAGATAATCATCAATAAATGTGCACACTTCATTTAGAGGCTTGTCCTTCATGATATGTATAGAAGTGTTCTGTATCAAGTCATGTATTTTGAAGCCATTTACCCACAGCTGTCAATAATAGAACATCTCTTGTACGCGAATAACAGGTAGTGGCATATTTTGAATAAAGTCAAAAAACTATTCTACTAGTATCTTCACGCTCGTGACACAAAGCACTGATTTCCTTAATTTTGTTGTAATATTTTTTAGCTCTTCGTTTATTGATCATTAATTCGGCAACGGTAACTCTCTTTGCATTGTCTTTCAGGTTTTAGTCTTTGAGTTTTGTGCTCAATTCTTCGCATTTGCTGCATATATCAACTTGCGACCTGTCAAATTTGAGTGCAAAATTCTCTTTGAAGAATTTCAAGTAAAATTCATATTTTACTGTATTCTCTAAATCTGGGTATTTTTTCTCAACGAGGTCATACTTGATTCTAACGTTTAGAGATGAAACAAGATAGAGTACCTGTTTAGAATTATAGTGAGAAATTTTACGCAGAAAGGATTTAATATGTTTATGTATTTTTGTAATAACCTTTGTCGGTAGAACATGCGACCGATTATTATTGTACCACGTAGATCCCTAGATGAATTTCGAGAAACCGACAACCTATTCAGACTTTGTAGCCTGGAATTCGATATTGAATGTAGACTAAGAAAAACTGCCTTGCAAACTCGCTGTTTCTCTAAACCATTTCGTACGAAATATGAAAAAGTAGCGGTTTGGTTTCTTCTCCACTTGGTCGCTACCGATTTACAGGGTTATTCACTATAAATTACCCACCTTTTATTATTTTGAATTATAACGAAGTTCTGCTTCATTGTAAACCATTTTGGTAATTGAATGAATGAAATGTCAATTATCAAACACAACATTTGTCATTTACATGGCTTACTTTGACAATGTTAAAAAATCCGTAGTTAAGTAACTGTGTTATTCTACGATTAATAACTCAATAACGGCTCAAGATAATGTCAATGTATGATATATTTTTGAAATCAGAAAAAAAGATTTTTTTAAAATGTAATAATATACAGGGTGTTACGTTTAAAAAATACATCATATTTTTGTTTTGCCCTGTAAACGGCGAGTAACTAAATTATTGACAGCATTTAAAAAAATCAGTTAGAACCATACAACTTTCATGCATAACTTTTTTCCTACGAGCAATAATAACGATAATAAGGGTGGGTAATTTATAATGAATAACCCTGTACATTTCATAAAGCCGTACAGATATAAATCCTGTTCGTTTTTAAATCTTTGTTATATAATGAAATAATAACACTATTCTGGACTTTCATTGTCTATATTTTATTTTAATAGAATAAACACAACGTTTCAATTGCTATTGAATCTGCAAACGTCTTCAGGTGAATACTAACAAACTTAAAGACTACTGTAACTTATATACTAATACAAGTTAGTGAAGCGATCAAGTGTACAAAGTTAATGAAGGGGACGTTACCGTAGATTAAGATTAGTCAGGCGTCCAATTAAGGGTTCCAACACATTCTTAATCTCTACGCTGGGTTGACTAAAGACATTCGATAATGCTCCTTCATTAACTTTGTACACTTGATCGCTTTACTAACTTTGTATTAGTATATAAGTTACAGTAGTCTTTAAGTTTATTAGTATTCACCTGAAGACGATTGCAGATTCAATACCAATCGAAACGTTGTGTTTATTCTATTAAAAAAAATATAGACAATGGAAGTCCAGAATAGTGTTATTATTTCAAACATCATTGTCTAAACCATTCAAACCTACTTTGTTATATAATCTTGTTAAAATAGATTCTTTTTCGTTCACTGTGAGTTTTGACATGGATTTACTTTTACATCTGAATGAACAATAATATTGGTTAGAATAGAATGATACTACTTACGTACAGTCTTCCTTAACAGTCTTATTGTCGATTATTTTTCCTGTTTTAGTTGTGCACTGGTTTCCGAGAAGATGAGCCTTCTTCCTCTCATTTTGCTTCCATGTTTCAGGACACCTCTTTTTTCTAATCAATTGATACCTTTAAAATAATAAAAAAACAACTCATTTACAGAAATCTTCATCAACCAATTGTAAACCACATTTACCTTAGAAAGGAATAAATTAATTTGAAATCTGTAGAAAACCTTGTATGTCAGTGTACCTCTTTAAATAAAATAAATATAGTATATCTAACAAAAAATTGGAATTCTTCTAAAAAAAACCTTGTGATACATATCTAAGTCATGCATTAACATTTTAATAAATTGAAAGGAGAAATAAGTACAAAACCTTTTTTTATTCCGTAAGGTGAAGATAAGCATGGTCGAAGGCAACCACCTTAGTTTTGAAAGTCTGCAATTAAAAATAATAACTTTTCATTTGGATGCCTCTGTTCAACTTGAAGGGGTCATTACTTGTCTAGCTTCGAAGCGTGGCAAATACAATTAACCCTCACAATTTGTTACTTTTGCTAATGAATGTGAAGTAGCTGAGAGTAT
Organism: Abscondita cerata; assembly: GCA_030710515.1. NCBI lineage: Eukaryota > Metazoa > Arthropoda > Insecta > Coleoptera > Lampyridae > Abscondita > Abscondita cerata. The sequence goes on along the minus strand of JALBCR010001122.1, from coordinate 50,537 downwards.
TTCAATACGCCTACATTTATAACAAACTGTCTTTTCAAGATTTTTCAATTCTTGAAGACTTGTTTTGATGAAGTCACTTATTCCCTCTAAACTTTGTGCTGCTTCTTTAAATACCTCATGTGTTTTATCAGTTTAAAGTTTGTATGTGTTAGAAATGGCTGATGTAAATGTGTGGTGTATCTGTTTTAACATTATCATCGTTACCTCTAATTAACTGTCTATTATATTTCGTATATGCTTCATCGCAATAACAATATTTTCAACTATGTTGGATGAAATAATGAAATTACCCCTCAAAGAACAATTTTTGGCTTTTAGTTGTCTTGCCATTTTAGGTTCCCGATGACTTAAAAAACAATTCTGATTTTTAACTACAAAAAAAAATCTGTTCGTATATTAAATATTATATTTTATTGTTCATAATCGTGGTAACAAAGATGTTTGTTTAGCCTTCGTCATATATGAGAAAGCATAGGTTCGTAGTATGTAGATTGCGATACTTCCATCTGCGAATGAAAATCTGACAATAACTAAAACAAATTTTGTATCTGTATGGTTACAATAAACTATGAATTTGTATTTTTTTGTTGTTTCGAATCGCTTTGGTACTTACGTACCTAATGACTAATTGTACTTTCAAACAACATTCAACTATTTGAAGGTTATATTTTATTATTTTTTTTTACTTAGTCTGTTACTACTCATACCCTGATTACACGAGATGTCGTTAGACACACTTTCACTTATGTTCATTGCTCCACGAGAGTTTAAAAAGACCAACCGCCTTCTTGTACAGTTGTATACCGCATTTAAGTATACACCTCTGAAGAGCTTATAATAAAAGCGAAATGCGCATCTGGTGTTCTTTCGTGCGTGTATGCTTCTCTACAGAAATACTTGGCTTTATCGACACAAGTGTTGATTGCATTCTAAGTTATCGCTTAGATAACGATTTTGCATTTAAAACATTTAACTGTTGTTACAGTTATCTGTTGGCATACCTTAGTTTGTTACTATTCATACGTGTCCCTGATTACACACTTTTGTTAATTATTATGTTTATCTGCCTTTAAAAATAAGTTATACTAAAACTTAAAAATTAAATACTGTCATTTATACCGAATATTACTTAAGCATAGATAATGAAATATTTTGTAATAGTTGTACTCGAACGCAACGTTATGTTAACATCCATGCGATAGCCGTACCTGTGCTCATTCTGTAAGTGCGACAGGCACGGTTTTTTAGACTCTAACTATTCTGTAATTGAAAATTAATCCAGAATGTTAGTATTCTAGAATAGGACTAGAAAAACAGAATTCATGAGATAAAGATCTTCGGGGTTTAAACAGGTAACAGTTTTAGCACAAAGAATCCAATACAAACAATTCATTGTATTTCACTATCGTAATCAAAAATTACAATAGCAGTAAATAAATGAAGGTTCTATATATATATATATATATATATATATATATATATATATATATATTCCCATATTACCTTAACGGTGTAGGGTGTATCCTATTACAATTATTGTTTAGATACTCATTACATCATACATTACATACATAGCTAATAATTCACATAAACAATTTATACTCTAATAAATTAAACACAATTTCCATTCTCTTACAACTGTTTCACATTATTCACTTTTCTATATATAAACTTGCACCACTCTTTTTTATTTTTGGCCAAAGTTTCTGCTTCTTTCCACGTTAATCCCTATTTGTCAACGACTTTGCCACTATATTATTCCATGATTCTAGAGGCCTTCCTCTTGTTCTTTTAGTTGTCGTTTTGCTTCTAATACTTGCTTCACTTGTCGGTTACTTGCCATTCTTTGTATATGTCCCCACCAGCTCAGTTGCCTATTTTCTATGTATTGCAGTATTGATTCTATTCCAAGCTCGTCTCTGACATACTCATTTCTTATTCTATCTCTTATCGTAATCCCTTTTACTTTTCGTAGATATTTCATTTCGCATGCTACTATTTTACTTTTGACCTTATTTGTTGTTACCCATGTTTCGCACCCATATGTTAAAACCGGACGGAATATAGTTTTATATATATTTATTTTAGTTGGAATCGTAACTTCTCTTTGAGTAATAAATTTGTCTTTTAAAGTATAGAATAATTTGTTTGCCTTGTCTATCCTTTTAATGAGGTCTGGTTCTTGCTGCCCCGAATCGTCAATAGTTATGCCCAAGTATTCAAATTGCTTCACTTGTTCTACATCTTGCCCTTCTACTGTAATTCTTATTTGATGTGGAATTCTTGACACTGCCATCACTTTTGTCTTGTTTATATTCATTTGCATTTGATACTTCTTGAGCACTTGGTTCCATACTTGCAGGTTCCATTGCAGATCTTGATCGGTTTTTGCAAAATTGCCACATCATCTGCAAACGCACATTCAGATATATATACAGCTTTTAAGTTTCGATATCCCACAATTGTTTTTTACTGTTTTTGGCAATCCTTTATAATCTCATCCATAAATAAGGTGAAAAGTACTGGGCTCATTACTCCTCCTTGTCGTATTCCTTCATTTGTATTGAAATGTTCAGACATCATGTTTTTACTGATTACATAGTTGCGGTTCTTGTTGTATAAACTTTTGATGGCGGTTATCAATTCTTCATCTATTTGCCTTTTCTTTAAACTTTCCCATATTAATTTTCTATTAATTCGGTCAAAAGCTTTATCTAAATCAATAAATGCACAGAAAAGTTTTTGGTTACCTTGTAATGTCCTATTTATTAAATTTTTAATTGTGCTTATGTGGTCTTGAACACTATACCCCTTTCTAAATCCACTTTGGGATTGACCCAACGTTATTTCAGTTTTTCTCTAAGTCTTTGTACTAGTATTCTTTCATAAATTTTCATCGGGATACTTAATAATGTAATTCCTCTGTAATTATTACAATTAGTTTTATCCCTTTTTATAAATAGGAACTATTAAACCTATTTCCCAATCTTTTGGAATTCTTTTTTCTTTCCATACTTTGTTGTAGATATTTAGTAACAAATTTTCTCCATCAACTCCTAGGTTTTTATCATCTCCGTTTTTATTTGGTCGTAACCATGTGCTTTACCGTTTTGATATTTTTGATCGCCTCTTTTAATTCTTCAATTTTTACTTGGTCTATGCTTTGTCCCTTTTCTATCTGACTGTCACTTTCGTTGTCCTTCACTTTACTTGTTCTGCTCGCATCCTTTACTACTGGATTTAGTAGTTGCTCGAAGTATTCTCTCCACCTGTCCATAATTTCTATATCTTCCGTTAGTAGCTTGCCTGTTTTGCTTCTTATCTTACCATTCTGTAACGTTGTGTCATTCTTTAGCGATTTTATCATTTTATAGAATAGCTTTTGGTTTCCCTTTTATTTTCTTCTAGTTTTTCTCCAAATTCTTCCCATGCTTCTTGTTTTGCTTTTATTATTAATTGTTTAACTTTTGTCCTTTGTTGTTTATAGTTATTATACGTTTCTTCATTTCTCCTACCAAGATACTTCTTCCACATAGATTTCTTTATTTGCACTTCTTTCTTTAGGTTCTCATTCCACCACTTTGTTTGTTTCCTATTGTTTGAAATGCAGCTTGTTCCACATACTTCCTCTGCAGTAGTAATTACAGTATTTTTAAAAACTTCCATATTTCATCGATGCTTGCTTCGTCTAGATTTTCTTTTGCCGTTCTTATTTTGTTACTTATGACTTCTTGGTATCGTTTTCGTTCTTCTTCTTTATTTAGTTTGTATGTTCTGATTGTGTTGTGGTTTACTTTCTTTGTTCTATCTGATCTTTTTCTGTCTTCCAATTCATATCTTATTTTTGCAATAACTAGGTAATGATCGCTGTATATTTCTGGTTCCCTATGGACTTTAACGTCTAGTACCTCTCTTCTGTATTGTTTTTGTACCAGTATGTAATCAATAATTGACTTTTCATTTCTACTCGGCATTTCTCGTGTATATTTGTGGATGTCTTTGTGTTGATAGAACGTGTTCGCTACTATCAAGTTATTTATTATACAAAAGTCAATTAAGCGTTTTCCATTATTATTTTTAACATTTTCTCCAAACTTTCCTACTACTCCCCGTTTAAACTTTCTTGTTTTCCCACTCTAGCGTTAAAGTCCCCAGCTACAAATGTTTTTCCTCCGCTGTTTTCAGTTACTAGAGCTAAATCATCCCAAAATTTATTTTTATTGTCTTTTGTATCATTCTCATCGGGTCCATATACTGCTATTATGGTTACTTTATTCCCTTTTTTTTCTTTAAATTCTACCATCAGTATCCTTTCATTCCAGCATTTGTATGTTTGCATCTTCATTGCTATTTCTTTTTTGATCAAGCACCCAACTCCTGCCATTGCTCTTTTGTTTTCTTCTACTCCACTATATATAAAAATATCTCCATTTTCATTTCTTGTATACCTTGACCTTTTTCTTTGTTTCCGTGATTATTAGTACGTCTAGTTTAGTCTTCTGAAATTCATACATTAGTTCTTGCTCTTTTGTCGTTACACTCTAACATTCCAGAACCCTATTTTCCATATTTGATTTTGTGTTTCCAGATTTTTGTTTGTCACATTATTTCCTGTTAAAGTTTCTTGTCTAACACTAATGTTTGTTCTCTCCGCATTTCTTTTTAAGTTGAATAAACTCATGTTTCCCTTTTGTGTTTTTCTTGTTCGTTTATTGTTGTTTCCATATCGTTCATCAAGTTCTTGCCGTATGTTGTCTCCATTTGTCCATCCCATTGTTTTCTTTTACCCGTTTTTGACTCATGTAACCTTATCGCTTCTTTTCTTCATCCCATATATGAACAACGTTGTTTATGATAAGCTTTTTATATCCTATTTTGACCTTCTTTCCTTCTTCTTTTAGTTTATTGGCTATTTCTTTTAGCTTCATTTGTGTTGATCTTTCTTTTATGGTTAAGTCATTTTCAATTACTATCTTTGTCCCGTATAGTTTTTTCTTTTGTTGCATGATTTCTTGTTTTGATTCCCAGTTCTGCATTTTTACAACTACTATTTGCTTTTGTCTGTCTTTTCCTACTGTAAAGGTTTGTTCTATTCTCGGTTGTATTTGAAGTTTTCTTCCAACCATTTTTCTATTTTTCTTTGCTTTCTATCTTAGTTTCATCCAAGCCTTTTATAACAATATTTAGTTTTTTCTTTTCTTTTTCTTGACGCTCTAATTTTTCTTCCAGTCTAGTGATTCTGCTTTCCAAAATTATCTTTTCTTCTTTCCATATCTTTGCCTTTTCTTCCCATTCCTCTATTAATATTCTAAATTCATCTCTCATCTCTTCGTGGTTTTTCTTCATTTCTTGTTTCAACTCGTTTTTTAATTCTTCCATTTTCTTTATAATTATATCCATCTCTAGTATCGTTTCCTCTCCTTGATTTTGTCTGCGTTAGTGTTTACGTAGTAAGTGTTTTCTGCCTGTGGTGATCTTTGTGTTTTTCTGCTTTTTATAAATACGTCTTGTTCTTTAATAGTATCTTGCCTTTTTCTTTTAAAGTATTGGTCCAACTGCCCTACGCTATTTGCTCTGTGCCTTTTATCCGTGTTATCATTCATTAGTCGTATCTATTATTCAATACACGCTTAAATAGCTTCTTTTAGAATTTATTTTTAAGTTTTGTATTTATTTTTAATATCGTACTATTTTGTTATGAAAGATTACGCGTATCGTTATCTCGCACTTATAGCGTGTATAGTTCATCAATTGTATGGATTTTCGTTAATTTAACAATTTACATAGGTAATTATAAATTTTCTTACCGGAAAAACACTTAGCTATTTACTGCGATAATTTACACAAACTCCGAATAAATTATTATGTTTGTACTAATTCACTCGATGAAGCGGAGTCGCACTTGCGATGTTCCGCTGTCAACGTTTGTTTGACTACGTATATGGAATAAAATAATTATGTCCGGATATTATCTGCTTGTTTAAAATAAATTATTGATCTTGGTTTGATCTAGAAACCAAAACAGGGAATAATTTTTTTATATAATATTACTCGGTACCACTAAGAAATCATAGAGGTTGGTGTCTTACTAATCTTACTAATTTTTACCAGCTTAGCACCCTAAATAAGGCAGCGGAAAAATTCTTCATTTTCTTTAGCTTTGTTTTCTATTCCTCCAACTCTGGGTTTCGAATCTTGCTCCATTGAATTAAAAGGGTTGCAGTGATTTTGAATAATTTCTGAATCTTGTACTTTACTTATTTATTTTTAATTTAATATTTATAGTTAGCAAATTGTTATTCGAAAGCCATCCGGAGTAGAACGAAAGTATACGCAACTAAAGTTCTGCTCTGTTACAAAAATAATTTTTTTTGTTCATTTTTGAAACAGAAGTAACATTATTTTTATAATAAATGTAACAATAAACATCCAGCATGTTACAACTACATTATAAATCTGATCTGATAATTTCACTTCTTCATGTAAGGATTATTTTGAATTGATTTGTCAAGCATGTGTGTTTCTCTGTGTGAAAATGGAAACGTACTTTAGTGCGAAGTTTATTTGTTGTCTTTCTATTGCTCTTAATTCAACGATAAATATTTTATTTGAAATTTACTAAAAGTTAATAACATTTATAGATTTCTACCGCATATGGTGAGGTTACAAGCTTTCAAAAATCCTCAATATTGATTCTAACCAACAAGCATTAATAAATCTGGTAAAATGGAAAATTATTCAATAAACAAAAACGATGTATGTTGTTTATTGTGAAAAACTGTAAATAGCAACCCAGAGTACCATTTTGTAGATTTTATTCAATACAAGAAAACATTTATTGCTTACGACGGTAATAGGCGCCGAAACCTTTTACTTTTTCCACAATCATTAACAACATTTTTATTCTTCACAAAATAAAATATCTATTTACATTTAATAGTATATTAAAGTGTAAGTTGGAGAAGGCAGCTATTTAAGCACGAACTCGAAATCCCAAAACGAGCCGCGAAGCGGCGACTTGAAGAACAAATATGTGCTTGAAAGTCCTTCTTCAACGAATACTTAATGCTATTTTTTCTATTTTGCCATTTTATACCGTGTTATTAATAAAAAAAATTAAAATTTTACATCTAGGGAATTTTGGTTGGTGCAATTTTTCTGTCGTCACTTTAGGCGGCTATGAAAATATTGTTTCGGAACACTATCAATTCTCGAGACACATCACATGTAATTGTTAATGTGTATAATAATTATTGTACGTTTAACGGTAATAATTTAAATTAAGGTTCTTGTTTATTCTTCTTTTGTAATAAATCACATGTATATTTGCTTTCTTTTCTAATGTTTATTTTTGGGTTAAATATAACCTTATTAGAATATAACCAACTGTCACTTCACATATTAATGTTACCAACTCGAATACATTAAATTTTACTATTTTATTCACACATGCTTATTACTTATTCTAACACTGTTTTGACGTCAGTACGGTGCTAGAATAGACTTATTATGAACGCAAAATACAAAAAAATTTGTATTGTATACCCCTACCCTCTCAATTACAGATAGATCATTCTTTGGTATTGTATTTGAGTTTGCATCAAATGGGAAACATTTTTGTAATTAAGATATCCGAAAATTTCTTTTGGTAAATGAATTCAGCATATTGAATGGCAAAAAAAAGCACTTTGACAAATGTCATGTGACCACTGTCATGGCAGCAAATTTAAAAAACGTCCCTTAAATATGTAAAGAGTGAGGTTAAATGACAATATATTGAAAAATGCCTAAGAGAAAACTTGTTCAGAATTAGATTATATACGTCTATGTGCAAATTTTTTAATGAAAATAACGACTTTATTGAGAAAACAAAATTTTTTGCGTTGATTTGCATAAAACACAATAAAACCAACAAATAAACTTCACAATCCAGTAATTTTTATTTATTAGTCTACCAATGGACGGTAATGAACAAAAAACATTGTTTTTTTAGGACGGACTTTGTTGCAAACTCTTTGCCGGTCACTGTGTAACGGCCTTTTGTTCTTATTTGTTTCTGAATACAGGCAGCGTTTTTAAAATTCAATCCAGGGTCTGGAAGTTATGGTATTTTTTAAAAAGCTCAAAAAAAAGTAGACTTTCTTCACCATTTAAGAGCACCTGATGCAGAAAGTTGTCTTAAATATAAGTTGTACTTGTTGCCATCTTAATCAGGAAATATTTTGTGAAAAACACAATTACATTTTGTCAGTAATAAATTGCGCTACATACCGGAAAACTAATTCTTTCAGTTCAGTTAAAAATTGAGAAACGTTTATATTTTAATGGCAATGTATCATTAAAGGTAAAAATAAAAACTACGAATTGTTTATACTTGTGGAATGAATTTATTTATTTATTTTATTTCAATTATTACCTGTGTAATGTAAGTGTAATAAGATGTCCCAAATCATCAGAATAAACATGTATAATAGGGTGGAACAAAAATCCAAATTAATATTTTTACATCACCTATATTATCAAGACATGCGTTTATACTAAATATAACCAAAAACATTCTTTTTATTATTTTGAATTATATCTTCAGGTAGCATAATGACACTGAAAGAAAAAATAAAATAATAAATTTAATTGACATTAATGTGAAGCAATATTTTATTCTTTTGGATAAAATGAAAGTTGGCTTTGCATTTGACAAAAGAAAATGACACAAATTGCTGTTACTAAAAAGATTTGACGTAATTGTCAAGTAAATTGTGCGGTTTTTGTGTGATTTGTTAGTATAAAATGCCAAAACCGAGAAAGGACAGTTTCTGTTTTGTGTTTGGTGGAGCCAGCAAGTTTAAGGTAAATGTGTTACCTACTTACGCAGACATTATTAGACATTATTTGTGGATTCGCGAAGAACTTCTCTGGCAATATAATAATAAAGATCCATCGATTTTTGAAGTAAGTGAAGAAGTTGTTCTTAAAGACATTAAAAGGGTGTGGAGCCGAACTTCAATTCCAATTGTATCTGATCAGCAGATAAAACATTTAATTAAGACTTACTATAATAAGTATAAAAACTTAAAAAAATCAAGGAAACACATTAAACATGAAAAATTCAAAGATTTTCAAGGAAGAGCCAAAAGACAATTATTTGACATAGCACTTTGTAAATGTGACTTCCTAACTTGTAAGTGTAAGATTAAAATTCCAATTTGCGAACGAGGTTTTTTGATTGATCAAAGAAATGAACGAAAAATGATGATTGATTCGATAGACTTTAAAATGTCAAGAAAAACTGAAGCTTTGGAAATGAAGAAATTAAAAGCTATTGAGAAATCTAGGAAATCAACAGAAATAACTACATCGAATTTACAGAAATTGCTAGAGGAAACTGATGAGGAAAATCCAGATTTTCCTATAAATGACGATTTTGCTTTTCAACAAAAACCTAGCACTTCCAAATTGTCGTGTCAAATGAGATTACACCTTCCGTCGGTAGCAAATGTATGCGACAGAATCGGAATATCGGACAGATCAGCTGCAATGTTAGTATCGGCTACCCTTGAAGATGTTGGTATAATAACATCTAACGATCCTTCAAAAATTGTTGATCGCAGTAAAATTTGAAAAGAGAGAGAAAGATGTCGGAGCAAATTACAAGCTTCGTCTGTATTTGACGGCTTACAAAGTCTTTATTTTGATGGAAGAAAAGCCAAAACATTAGTACAAGAGAACAAAAATGATCGGTAGATACTATAGGCGATCAATTTCTGAAGAACACATTGTTCTTGTTGTAGAACCAAATTCACGATATTTAGAACATGTAACTCCCAAAACTGGTTCTGCTAACAGTATTAGATGTATTTTGAGCTTCCTGGAAGGCAAGATGATAACATTTAGTTAGCTTGTTGCTATTGGTTGCGATGGTACAGTGACAAATACAGGAACAAAGAATGGAATGATTGCGCAAATGGAAAGGATAGTCGGTCATCCATTACACTGGTTCATCTGTCTACACATGAATGGATTGCCTTTACGACATATGTTTTGTGAGCTAGATGGTTCCACAACTGGACCAAAACAGTTTTCTGGAGAAAGAGGGAAGGTACTTCACTACTGTAAAAAATTAACAGTTGTTGACTTCATCATTATTGAAGGTCAACTACACAAGTTGATTATAATGATTTAAGTTCAGACCAAAAGTATCTTTATGATATATGCTCTGCCGTCGACAAGGGACATGTTGAAAACCAGTTAATAAATCGAAATCCAGGGAAGTTGTGTCATTCTAGGTGGTTAACTCTTCCAAACAGAATACTGAGGTTATATGTGGCTACAAAAGAACCCAGTGAAGATTTACAGACTTTATTGTGAAAGTTTACGCACCAACTTGGTTTGAGATTAAAACAAAACCTAACGCAAAATATGGATCTATTCATTTTTTTAATATAATTAAAAAGATAGAATATTTTCCCGATAATTTAAAAACAATAGTGCAAACTGTGTTACAACGGAATGGATTTTTTGCTCATTCTGAAAATATATTATTCAGTATGATTCAAGACGAAGATTGTGATATCAGAAAACTTCCCTTGGGAAGAATTGTTGAAATTAGAGAGACTATTCGTGCGGTGTCAGATGTTCGGACATTTGCGGTACCAAAATAAAATTTTGCAGCACAACATTATTTCACTCTTATAGACTGGGCGCCTAAGACAGTGTATGAACCTCCAATAACCAAACGGCTGCACCTACTGGAATTGAAGAAATTCGAATAGAGTTTCCCTTGTCATACACAGGCTGTTGAGGGACTTATAAAATTAGTTACTGAGGCTTCTCTAAGTGTAATAGGCCCCAAAAAGCGAGATGGTTTCGTTCGATCGCGTTTAGTTTCCCACTGAGGGTTACCGACTTTTGAGATAAAACAACAATATTTAATTAAAATTAAGGGTGAGTGCGCCACCTGAAGATAAATAGTTACGGACTTGTAATTTTACACCATAATTTGTTAGTAAATAAGGCCTCTATTCTAAATATAGGAATCTCGAAATGTTAATTTTTATTTATTTTTGCTTTTTTTGCTCCATCCTAATGTATAATGTATTCTCAAGATTGTGTGTAATGGTGTTGACAAAGCATTTGATCTGAACATACTAACCTAATCCACCCAAGCATAATCTGTGGTAATATTCATCAATAGTAATAAATACATTTAAAAAATTAAGAACATAAACTATAACAGCAACATAACGACGTATAGTGTACAAGCCCAATTGACAGTCGCGACTGACGCAAAATAATAGAACAGAAAAATTGGACAGATGATAAAAATCATTGTTGTACTTTAATATCTTTCAAGTCGTTAAACCAAACCACAGCTTCATCTGTTACATTATGATTGTTTCAAAAGCCACATTCAAATTTTGTTAATCCGCAATAGTGTCTTTGTTTCCACAATCACAATCTGGATTAGAAATTGCATCCCATTTAAAGAACATTGACTTGCACTTTGGCCTGTTCTTATGCGATTAACTTTTGGGGAAATTTTTCTTTTTTGATCAAAAACCCAGTAGCTCTATTGCTCAAACTTCAACAAATTGTTTGTTGTTGAATTTCGTAATTTAAGTCTTTCAAAAATTTTAAAATTATTTTCAAGTTCGTAGATTAGCCGCTAGGGGGTGCAATTGCAGCTTTAAAATAAAAAACTAAAAATATCACCAGAAATACGCAAATAACGTATGCCAATAGATACCTAACACTGTTTTAATACTTAACGTTTTCTGAACAAAACAGCTTGGTATAAAAGTTTTGTCACTGGTCAAATAAAGTGGTGGAGGGAGCTTAGACTTCAATTTTGAAAAATGCTCATAACTCTGATTTGGGTTAACCGATTATAATGAACTTAGTTTCTAGTGATACGTTCAATTTTCAGCCTTATAAATCAATACGAGATACTCTTTTTGAACTCCTGTAGAGGAGTGTGGCTTGGTTAGAACAAAAAAGTCCAAAAATTGGCGAAAACCGCTACTTGATACCTTTTTTTAAACCGAAAATATTTACAAAATTGTAAGTAAATCACAGAGGCCAAGCCGGGGGTTCCGCGATGTGTGTATCCATTGGTCCAATTACATTTGAAAATCAAGTAATCCATGAAAACAAAACAAAAATTTAACCAAAAAGTATTTGTAAACATATAAACAAAATATAGGGATGAAACACATCTAACATTCAATGACGTTCCAAATGTTCAAATTGACTACTATCATTTTTAACACACTATTCCAATCTTTACCTAGTCAGCAAGACAGAGCTTTTACTTCCGCTCCAGAAATCCTGCCAATAGCGTCTCTTATGCGCTCAATCATATCTTTTGTTCTCGTGAGTATCAAAAACAAGGTCTTTCACTCTACCCCATAAGTAAAAATCAAATAAAAGTAAAACATTCATTTAAATAACGTTAAAAATTTGGTCTAAAACAGTTTCTCGCAGGCCATGGATACCACTCCCAATACCCAATCGAAGTCACAAACATTTGCAGCGTTTGCATGTACTAGTTGTTACATAACTCGTGTCTTAGTTTTTTTGTTATTTTAACTGCATATAAAAAATATATACATTTTACTAAAAAAGTAATTCAAATATTTGAATTTGAAAGCTACACTTATTTTCAATGTAATGTTATAATTGATGGATTTTGTTACGAGCTTTGAAAAAAATCTATATAATTACTTACTTTGTTTTGACAATACATCTAAAAGTATTAACAACAAAAGTAAATTTTGTATACAAAAATTTAAACATTTCACATACGATAATTCGCATTATTGACTAAAAAATATACTATTCTAATTGTTAAACGATAGCTAGAAATTAAGGGGATTACGTCGAATGCACTTTCCTCGTAACTCTTTAAATAAAATCAAAGAGAATAATCCCACGGCTCTTAACCACCATGTATATTGCGTTGCTTACACCAATAAGAAAGTATTTCATAATTATTGTTTATTATGAATATAATTATTTAGGAATAATTGGTTAGGTATTTTTGTTGTATTGTGCTAAACAACTTTGTTGACATAATTACTATCACAAATTAAAATAAAACTTTTTTAGACACGTTCCGAAATACATCGCAAATACCACATCAAATATGATGGATTTCTTAATCAACTTGATTGGATTAAACTCAATATTGAAACGAAATGAAGACAGTAATTTACAAATTGTAAGATTTTCTCATTAAAATTTAGTAATCGATTTGTTTGAACCTTTACCCTTTCTTAATGTGCTTAATATAAAATCTGATAATCTTAGTCATTAACTCGTAGGTAGTTACAAAATTACTGAAGTTTTACAAAAACAACCCGAATTTAAACCAAACGTTTTCATTTTAGATGTAGGTATGTACCTAATAAAGTTTCTTTTATTTTTAAAACTCTAATGCTCGTTGAGTGCATGACCGTTTAGTAAATGTGTAAGGTTTCTTTATTTTTATTGATTTTCCTTACTAAATTTACTCGGGTTTTTATTTAAATTGAAATACGTTAAAGTCCTTAAAACACCAATTAAAATTCTATTTTAAATTTCTTTCATGTTAAAAAACTTTAGGATTATTAAAATTGGTCGATTTTTATTCTTTTAATAACGCCTACAAAATTAATGTTTTTAAAACTGATATTAAAATTTATTGACCGAATATTACAAATGAGTGTGTACCCAATAAATATCTTTAATAATCGATAAGTGTTGCGACATCTAGTGTTGACTCGAGACCTTAGTCTCCTAGACAGGATGATCAACAACAACTAGAAAAATAAGGCTATTTTTCTAATTGCACAGTATACATTCTACGATACATGATACATAACCCAACATTTCTTGGAGTTAACAGAAGACAAACAAAATTGTTAACGCAAGTAATAAATGTATAACATATTCAACATAAATATGTATCTTGAGGAGGTCTTCATAACATTTCCAATGTTTAACAAGAAAGTGGGTAAGAAGTCGCATCACAACCAACCTGTAACTGCAAATCACATTAATCTAGAGAGAGATATGTGACAACAAACAAAAATGACATCTGCTTTTTATGTACCGGGTATGAGAAATCGGGGAAATTATTTTCAAGTTTGTAAGATGACCGCTAGGGGGCGGAACTGTTATGGCCGATCATATAATTGGTTCTTTCTCCAAAAATATGCAAGTATAAATGTATTTTAAATATTGCCGTAGTAAAGACTGCAAAATTTCTGATTTTTTTTTGCTTAGAGTATTTTAAATTCTCTTATAAAATGTAGTGGTGGGGAAACGTCAAACAAGTTTTTATTTAAATGGATATAACTTTGGTATAAGTTAACAGAGTTGAACAAACTAGATCTCGTTTAAAAAATCTCTTCTTACTTAATAATGCTGTATAAAGATAGTCCGAATAAATTTTGACGTGATAGCTAAAGGGCGCTGTTCAACATTACAACAATTATTGCGCATTATCATGAGATTTTTAAATAGCACCCTATGTATCTTTTTACACAGTTAAATAGAGGACAAAATTGCTAAATAGTCGGTGCAAATCGCAACTTCCTATCTTTTTTGAAACCAAAGATATCAATAAAACAAATGTTAGACCGCTGACTATATACATATTTTACGCGTAAAACAAATTTAAATTAGTTGAAACAATTTAATTAATGCCATCCTAAATGTTCAAAATGCCGTCCATCGTTTTTGATGCACTTAAGCATCCTTTCCCGCGTAGACTAAACTGCACTCTCTAGTTCAGCTACTGAAATAGTTTGCATACAGTCCCTTATTCGTCCAATCATGTTATCACGTGTAGTGGGTCCGGTTGCAAAAACTATATCTTTTACTCGACCCCATAAATAAAAATCCAGGCATGTTAAATCCGGTGATCTAGCCGGCCATGAAAAAATGCTGCCCCGTCCTATCCATCTACCAGGCTAGTTGGCATCTAAAAATTGACGAACATTTACTGCAAAGTGGGGCTGGACAGCCATCGTGCTGGAACAGCATTCGTCCTTCGAATTTCTAGGGGCACTTCCTCTAACAGAATCGGCAATTGCTCTGTTAAAAACTGTAGGTAATTGTAGCCATTTAGTTGGTTATTAAAAAAGAAGGGACCGATAATTTGCCCTTCTAGAATCCCTGCCCAACAATTTACAGACCAACGACCTTGGTGCTGAACTTCTTGCATCCAGCGCGGATTCGTTCTTGACCAATAGTGCATATTATGGACATTTACACTGCCATTACTATGAAAGGTGGCCTCATCTGTCCACAATATACGTGATATAATTTGGGGATCGTCTGCCATCATACCCAAGAGCCAGTGGCAATGGTCTAGTCTTCGATCAAAATCTGCAGCAGTCAATGCCTCATGCAGGACTAAGTGATATGGATGTAACCTGAAAGATTCAACAGTAAGATAAGTAGTAAGTAAACCTTTGTAAGTTTACAGTAGAGTTTCAACATTGAAGATTCGCTTACTTGTGCTCTTTGAGAATGTTTTGAACGGTAGATCGAGTTACTCCCAGATCCTGTGCAATACTTCTAGTACTTAGGTGTAGATTAAACTGCACGTAAGCTAAAACATTAATAGTGTTCTCTTCGGTACGTCTCCCGTGTTGTCTACGGTACGCGGGAACATGGACGCTTCCAATTGTTTGTAAACGATGGATAACTCGCAGAAAAACCTTTTTACTCAGGTGCCGTCTATCGGGATATTGCTGCGCATATACCCTTTCAGTAAATGTAGCATTTCTCATGCATTCAAAATAGACACCTATCATGTCAAATAACTGTTCGTTGGTATAAAGCATTTTGTAACACTTAACAGCACAGCGCTAAGACTATCTAATACTAATACTAACAACACTAACGTAACACAACAAACGACAAGAAAAATTAACAAACTAACAGTAACGTAACACAAACAACAACAAGTAAACTCAAACTACACGAAAAACTCAAACAATCACACGCAATAACAAAATCGAGAACAAGCTTTGAAAAATAGCAACTAAATGATATTGACATAAAATTCAATTGTTCTAATACTTTGACGTATTGCCTCCAATTTTGTTTCACAGCTTACTAATTTTATGACGGGTGTCTTCGCTAAGAACTGATTATTATTTACCATTTTATTCTCTTCTTTTGCATACATTGTCGGTTTTAGATGCTTAAGTGCATCGAAAACAATAAACGAATGTTTGAAAATTTAGGGCGGCATTAATTAAATGGTTTCAATTAATTTAAATTCATTTTCTACGTAAAATATGTAATAGATGTTACATAGTCAGCGGTCAAACATTTGTTTTATTGATATCTTCGGTTTGAAAAAAGATAGAAAGTTGCGGTTTGAGCCGACTGTTTAGAAATTTTATCCTCTATTTAACTGTGTAAAAAAATACATAGGGTGCTATTTAAAAATCTTATGATAATGCGCAATAATTGTTGTAATGTTAAAGCTATCACGTCAAAATTTATTCGGACTATCTTTATACTGCATATTATTAAGTAAGAAGAGCTCTTTTAAATGACACCTAGTTTGTTCAATTCTGTTAACTTATACCAGAGTTATTTGCATTTAAATAAAAACATGTTTGACGTTCCCCCACCACTACATTTTCTAAGACAGGGTAAAATACCCTAAACAAAAAAATCAGAAATTTTGCAGTCTTTACTACGGCAATATTTAAAATATATTTATATTTGCATATTTTTGGAGAAAGAGCCAATTTTATGATCGGCCATAACAGTTTCGCCCCCTAGCGGCCATCTTACAAACTTGAAAATAATTTCCCGCGATTTCACGTAGTCGATTTACTTATTAAATATATTTTTTCAATATTGTCAGATTTATAATTCCCGAGATATAGCCGGGGTTCATTCTTAGTGGGCCACCCGGTACATTACACTTTTTATGCTTTATATCTGAAGATTACTTGTATATTCTTCGAGACCAAACTAGTTCGATAAATAAATAATTTTGACTGTTGAAGTAGGTACCTATTAATATTTGCACAAGCTGTTATACTAATTATTCACTAATATTGTGCTTAGTTTATGAATTACTAGCCGTTCTTCAAGATTTCACCCGTGGTAAACTTTTTTTTCAGCGTGTGACTAAGTCACCTCTGACCCCACGTACAACTGCATTAGGCGCGGTAGTATAATTAAAAATTGTTGAAGCCCTTAACTTTTTTAATTTTTTACTAAATAAAATTGACCAATATTAGAAGTTAAAAATATAAAAAAATGAAATAGATAAGGACTGACAATACCATATCGACCAATGGATATATCCGCACTGAAATAAAGGTTTGATTTAAAGCAAGCAATTTTTTTACTCTATAATAACGTATATTTCAAATAAATTTGTATGATTTAAAGGTGTTTTCCTTTTAGGTGGAGGTGGAGATAAAAATAACGGTCTAAAATTACATCTAAGGCCGTTATTTTTATCTCCATCTCAACCTAGAAGGAATACACCTTTAAATGATACTAATTATTGTAGGAAAAATACTCTTATCTGTAAATTTTTATATTCTTTGTTTTTGTATCTTTTCTGACGTAAGGTGATTATTATTTTGATATGGGTACCCTTTGTAACATACTCCAGTACTTCCACTACCAATGAATACATAATAAACAATAGTGGTGGTAATAAAAGTCTTTCTGTTTTTCTCCAACGAAAGGTTTCACTTCAAGAACAGGATATGAAACATATTGTTTTGCCAGTGCCACTTTAAATGTGATAGATAGTGCCAAATTTGAGGATTACTCCACGTATAGATGATAATGCGGTTCATGAAACTCACAAATCACTTTGAAGATGTACCCAATTACAAAAAAATTAAAAAATTGATTAGGTGTGTACCACGAAAAAAGTTGTTCTAGGAACGATTCTTTGTTGGCCTAAAATACAAAAAATTAACAAAGCAAATTCTATAGGATATACGGGGTAAGTAGGCACATAATTTGGAAAAAATGTTTTTTTTATTTACCCTTGTGCTGAATGTGTATTAAATGAATGTTTTTGCGATTTACTAAGTAGCACATAATTTAGAATTAACGTTTATTTGTGGCACTCAAAATATTTGAAACAAAACTTTTTTTGATTTATAAGAAGTTCTGATGAACCTGTTTCATATCATATTTTTACATTCCAATAAATGAATTATTAGAGTATTTAGTGTGGTAAATTTTAGAAATGGACTTACCAAAAACAGGCTTTAAAATTAAGCAGTCTTGGTTCTTGCAAAATTAATTACTGCACTACTACTACTACACAAAAGATGAAGTTATTGAATACTTTTGAAACGTACGTATTTGTAACATGGTAATGGCAAAATAAACTTACGGGCTATTTGTGTAGCTATTTCCAATGTATTTCGCCGTAATAACAAGCAAGGTGTTTACTTAATCTGCTACAGCGCCAAATTCTCCACACAAGATCCAACTACGTTGGAAATGGCTTTTTTTCTCTTCAGGCCGTCTACTACTATAGTTCGGAATGCACTGCAGCCTAAAAAGCTTATTGTGCTTTCCTTGGTTGTTAATCGACGTATCCAAACTCAATACCCCGCACTAATAGGTGCAGGTCGTTGGGTGGATACGTATTTAACTCTTTTGGTAGCATTTTATTGCGCCCAAAAATGAATTGTCTTCTATTTATCCAGCGCCGTGCAACTGCACAATAAGTGCAGTACTGTTTCGGGAGCTCTTCCAGATAGTCGACAATTAGTGTCGCCAGTGAATCTTACGATTTTCCGAAGGTATTCTTTTGACGGCCATGTGACACGGCCGATAGGACCCCTGCAGTGGTCTTTAACTGTGCCCGGCTTAACAGAACCGAACAGAACAGAACAGCCGTTTGTTTCACTTAAGGTTCTGTAATCATACACTTACTGTGTATCAGGCCTGGTCTTGATGTCCAGTATGCCTTATGTTCTTTGCGAGTCCATTCGCTAACTGCTAGGCGACTCGACTTTTGTTATGCCCAAGGCTGGTTCTGGCCCAACGTACGGTGTTGTGGCTCCCTGCTTAGCTAGCTTGTCAGCTTTGATGTTCCCTACAATGCCCGAATTGCCAGACATCCAGACAAGAGTTACCTTGTTTTGGCCTGACAGGGTATTGAGTGTATTAGAACATTCAAAAACCAGTGACTACATAAATAAGAATATTAAGGAGATTTTCATAAAAGACTCTTATGGACAATTAATGTAACCAACTTGTTACCGAGTAAAGCATGGAAATCTTTAAAAGTAAAAACTTTGCATATGAATTCTGGTCTTAAATACGTTTTATAAGATCTAATGGCACCGAACTATTTTTTTGGTGTCGAAGCACATGTTGGGGTATTCTTTTCCTTTTCAGATATATACTGTAGCATGCTTTTTTCAATCCGAATTTAAGTTTATTTAAGAACGAATTTCAGTTTGCTAAAGGTAGTGGGTATTAGTTCGAAAGTAATATCTTCACGGAAATATATGCAACATTGTTTACAGTGGTCCCTCAAGATCTTTTCACTCGTAAGGAATTTCTCTATTTCAGTACTTTTTTATAGTATGAATCTTTGATTTTGTGAGTTTTTGTAAGTTTTCAAAAAAATTTTTCAATCGATCGTTACTCATTGATTGATACTCATTGTGAATTTTAATTTAATTTTGTTATATTTTGCAGTACAAATAAGTTCTTATCAAACTTCTGTTTTCTGATACATATATACTGTGTCCAAGATAAGAATGAACAGCATGGAGGTCTGGAAAATGGTAAATGATACAAGGTCACTCAAATTGCAAAAAAGTTGGCAAATTAAACTATTTCTTAAAAAATTATGTTCTAAAAATTATGTGTCATACATTGTTGAATTTGTAATAAAAAACACTACCAAATACAAAGTGTTTTTTGTATGCGGCGATATAAAAAATAAAGTTGTTTTCTAAAGCTCTGAACGTGTCAATGAAAAAGTGTTTTTAGATTTTTAATATTTTTTAAAATAAGCGCAAAAAATACGAAAAATAAAATTCCAAAAAATTGATTTTTTTTGTAAAATCTTGAAAAGTATTATTAAACTTTTTCAAACACCATGTAAACATACTTTAAATTCCCCAACTTTATTGCAATTTGAGCAACCTTGTATCTTCTACCGTTTTCAAGATATCCATGCTGTTCATTCTTATCTTGGACACAGTGTATACTAGTTATAATTAAGATACTATTTTTGGATACATTGATTAGCCTTTTTATGATACTTAAAATGAGACTTAATACTTTGTATTTAACGAAAGAATAGAAAGTGCAAAATTAAAAAACAAAAATTACGACAGAAATATTATTGTCCGGTAAATTAAAATCACTTACTGTGATTTTACAGAATTTTATCTCGCAAAAAGCTTTTTAAATAATAGAGTGGATTACTTAATTCTTGTTTATAAAATGTTTTTCTCTTCCGTTTGATGTTTAGTTAGATGAAGGTATTGTTGTAAACATACTGAACTACTCTTTAATAACACATAGTACCTGTAAGTGAAAGTTTATGGAGAAGCGCATAAATATGATTAAATTATGTAGTAGTACGTGTGCTAGTGAACATGTTAGAATATAAATTAACTTAGATACGTATATTCTTACTGTATGACCATCGTGTTGTTATTTTTATTGAATTTGTAATCGTGCTTGTTTACGTTTTCGATATACCATAAAAATGTGTTTTGTATTTGGTTATCGCCCAAGTTATTGGTAAAACAAGAAAAACCTCTTTTAAGTATACACAAGAAAACGTTTTTTCGTCAAACTGGTTTGTTGTACAAGGTGTTTGTCACTTGCATCTAGAAATAATGTAACCCGTATTTAGTATATACTTCAAACCAAGTTTGCACCATAATTTCTCTTAAACGATTGTACACGGTCGTTCCCATACTTTACAGCTTCTTGTGACGAGATAGGTTTTTTAAAGATTACCGACATTCGCATTCATCTAAGTTAAAATTTGATAGACATAAGAAAGCAATAATATAAAAATAAATCATACTTCAGATCTGAGCAGACACTGGACTTTTACTGTACTAATAGATGAGTGAATTAGGGAGCAAGGGGTGTGCATTCCGGAAATTGTAGATACGTTTGATTTAAAATATTTAAACATAGTTTCATAAAAATTAGGAATAGATAACATTTTTAAATTACTTGTGTCTTCGTTTTTGGGTATTAAAGTGTAGTTTTTTGTTTTAATGCTTTTTTTTTAGTGATTAACTAGCTTTCTTGTCATTTATTTGTAGACTCCTTTCCATTCTTCTAAAAAGATACCTGCACTAATTATTTCCTATCCAGGGTGTATTTTAAAATCGATTAAAAACTATATTTTTAAGGTTTTGTTTTAAGATTCCTTAAAATGTACCGGATGTCCATTAAGAAAGGTAGCCGGCCGCATCTCAGAAACTAATGATCTCACAGTTTAAAGAAAAACAATATTTTTAATAAAATTACCATGCGAAATTCCAAGAAATTTTATTATTTTTTTTTGACTAACTGCTGTTTTTGTTAATCAAAAAATAAATATTAAGGCATTCCACGACACTGGATACAACGATCGCAATGAAATTTGATTAGAAATTTACATGAGCCAAATCTCAGCATAATATCTTTTGTACTGGGTGTCCCATTAAGAAAGATAGTCGGCTGTATCTCAGAAACTAATAATCGCACAGTTTAGGAAAAAATATTTTTAATACAAGTGACCTTGGAAAATGTTTGAAAATTATTTTTAAGTTCGTATATTTAAGGGTGACTTCAAACCAAAAAAACTACAAATATCACCGGAAATACCAAAGTAACGTATGTCAATACAACACTGAACAAAAAACTTAATGTGAAAATTTTCTCACTTAAAAATAAAGTGGTGGCGAAAGCTTAGACTTCAATTTTGAAAAATACTCATAACTCTAGTTTGGATTAACTAATTTTAGAGAACTTAGCTTCATTTGATAGAGCTATATGTGTTTAATTTTTATCTCTACAAATCAATACTGGATACTTTTTTGGAAGGGGGCGCAAACACCATGGTTTGGCAAATTTTCAGAAAAATTTAAATAGAATGATTTATACTATTTTACATATTTGGATAGAGTGCAAAAGTCCAAAGACCTGGAACAAACCGCTACTTGATACCTTTTTTTAAACCGGAAATATTTACGAAAATGTAACTATATCAAGGTTAAATCAAGGTGACATTTTGTATTATTAAAATGTTTTTATTGCTTTTACTCTACCTATTGCATTCTCCGTCCTGTGTACCCCTTTACCTTAACAGAAGAACTAAAATGTGATCAACATTTTGCCTTATGTAGAGTCTAATACTCAGTTAAGTTTTCGGGTAATTGACAGACATTTAGAGATTCCCCAGACTACAGTCTTCAAATATTGAGGGAATACAGATAATTATATATATTTTTTTCATACAGTATTACTCGTTATAAACAAAGCTGCTTACTAAAATTATAAATAATTATCTTTGATTACATTCCTATCACATTATGCTCCACCAAACTTTAACTGGCGAAGACTACGACAGAATATTAGACTACTCTCATTGGTTGAGAAGTATGATAGCCAAAGGCAGAAACATTTTATCCGGAATTATGTGGACGGATGAAGCAACTTTCTAGAGTATCGGAGGAATCAATACACATAATATGCACCACTGGTCAGCCAATAACCCTAGCTAGCTGCAGCAGGTGCAATATCAAGGAAGGTGGAGCGTTAACGTTTGATGTGGCATTATAGGAACAGAAATTATAGGGCCTTTTTTCTTTGATGAGTCTATTAGAGGGGAAACATATGTACATTTTTTGGAGAAATAATTGTAAATTTTTTTAGAAAATATGGCTTTGGAAACCACGAAAACAGTTTTTCCAACATGATGGTTGCTCTACCCATTATGCAGGATTTCTTGATCGGGTATTTCCTAATATGTGGATTGGGAAGAATGTCGATTTTCATGACCTGCAAGGTACTGCTTAAGAGCAAATTTAAACGTTTGTAACAAAACCTAAAAGACATAAGCGAAAGATATGCCAATTAAAGTGGGACTTTGCAGGGCACGTAGCCAGACTAAAGGATGGAATATGGAGCAAAAAAATCATTAAGTGGAGACTTTGGGGAGAAAACCGGAACAGGGGAAGACCAGCCACGAGATGGGCAGCCGACATAAAGAGGTACGCGGGACTAATGTGGATAAACTAGGCCTAAAACCGAGAGAAATGAAGATACATGAGAGAAGCCTATATTTAAAATTAGACGCAAACGGGCTGAAGAAGAAGAAAAGAAGAATAAAAGTTGTCATCCACTTTTATTGTAGATCAATGATTTAATCTGTTTTTTACGGCATTTTTAGAGCGCAAGTGAAAGCAGCTGTTTTGTTGACTAGAGAAAGGTTGGGATAGTGTGTTGAAAATGATTGTCGTCAGTTTAAACACTTGGAACGTCATTGAATGTTAGAAAGTTTAATGTGTTTTATCTCTATATCAACTAAACTTACAGTTGGTTCCTAGGATCGTTATGTCTGTGCGTCGTCGTCGTCGTGCGTTGCATGGTTTCCGTTGTGATGGATTAAATTTGACGTGTGATTCTTATTTATCTTTTAACGCTGGTTTTGAATATGCCCCTCACTTTTCGATATCTCGAACAGTTTTCGAGATATTCGACTCTAAAGTTCGAAAATTCGAGATATTGGTAATAGCCGTATATTAGCGACTTTTTTTTGTTTATATGTTTACAAATATTTTTTGGTTTCTTTTTGTGTTCATGGCTTACTTAATTTTATAATAGAATCGGTCAATAGTTACACACTTACTCCGCGGAGTCGGCAGTTCGGCTTCTATGGCGGTAACTTGAAAATAATTTCGAAACATTTTCCATGGTCACTTGTGTTAAAAATATTTTTTTTTCCTAAACTTGCAATTATTGGTTTCACTACGATCGGTCATCCAGTGGCGTAGAATAACTTAATCCTTCAATTCAAAGTAAGAAAAAAATGTCGTCCTACTTTTTTTTGGAAAAAATATTTTTATTAGATTCAACATTTAATTTTGCAAAAAAATTATACTTAACATTTTTTGACTCGTCACGTCGTTTTTGAAATATTTGCAGTAACGTAAACAATCACACTATTTAGTGAAAACCATAGTAAATAAATCATCATGGTCAGTTAAATTTCATCTACAGTTAAAAACAATTGCTACTATGGTTAATCATTGGATGACATTGTTCTTAATTAAAGATTAACTTACCCCGGGTTTAGTGAAACTGATTAACTAAAACCCCAGTTAATCCTACGATTCCTATGTTCCTTTGTACATTTGGTTTTGATTTGTATGTTCCGTTTTTCATCAACAATGTTCATCAAATCCTAATACACCACACCATTAATACGCCAAGTGTTTGCAGGTCTTACACTTTCAAACTGCCGTCTTCAACTTTCAGTTTAATCTTGTCTTCGTGATGTTGGTTTCTAAGTGACAAGTGCTTCAACAAATATTTTTTTAGAGCACATCGTCTTCCAAAATTTGATAAATATGTCTTTTCTATTTATTTCAGTAATTACATTGTATTTAAGGGAGGTTTTTTGTTCCCCATTCCTGTTACCAGGTGCATTCAATAATATTCCTGGTTTTAGGGTATTATAATTTCAGTGATGGGTTATTTCTTTCTTTTGATTATATTCGTTAGTCTGCTCTCTGCCACTCTCCTCGTTGTTTACGCCTATTTTTTTTAAAGGATTTAAGTTTCAGCCTTTTCAATATTTTCCATCAAGAGCTCTGCATTATCAGATACATTGGGGTCGTATTCAGCCATCAATTTTTCTTAATTTCTTGCATGTATGTAGTCTGAATCATCCACGGTTGACTTAGTAAATAAATTAGAATCAGTTTTGACTGAATTCTCTTTTTCTGTTCTTTCAGTACATAATTTAACTTGTATCACAAGCGAGTTATTTCTATTAGTTGTTTGCTTGTTCAACTACTTTGTAAAAATTTCCATCTCCATCACTTCTACTTTAAAGAATCCATTATTTTAGAGTATTTCAGCATTTTTTTGCTGTAGGAGGACTCTCCTCCGACTCTAAAGGGAAACTGATCCAGAGTAAAAATTTTTTAACAAATATTAAATCATTTCGAGTTCCACATTTGGGGTAGTGATCAGTTGAAAAGTTAAAGAAACGTGTTTTTTTCACATTCTGTGTGACAAGTGGGTTAACAACTTTGAAAAATAACCTTGTGGTAGCTTAAGTATGTAACCATTTCTAGTATTTTTTCTCATTCTAAAAAGAACGTGCTTTTCGTCATGTTTTCATGGACATTTGTTAAGGTGACTGTAACAAATTGCTTACGAGTTGCATGTATTTTGCAGAGACGTACGCATATACAGTGTTTCTCAAGTAGAAGGAATGAAAACCTTATTTTGGCTTTTAAGTGGAGTTACGAGATTTTTACTTTGGGCGGCGATATATTATAAGAATAAACCTTGTGAGTCATGGAAATGAAAAAATTTGCTGCCACTACAATTTCGCAACATCCCTATCCAACTTGCTTAATTAAACTTAACTTAATTAAATAGACAAAATATTCAGTACATTAAGAAAAGTCACTTATATAGCAACCATTTTCATATGGTTTCTTCAAACTTTATTTTACTTCAACTGAACCGCTTGCACATATATTGTCAAACGCAAAAAATTTTTTTTTTCATTTGTGTTTTTAATCAAATTTTAAATTGGTAGTTGTAGTGCACAAGTAGACAGTACACATATTATGTAATCTCAAAACCCCAATAAAGCAACAAAACTTCAAAAACAAAAACTGTTTAAAATTTATTTATTTATTTATTTGCTTTAAGGTTTACAGACCTTTACAAACCTTTTGACAATATACATTAATACAAAATAAATTATAATTTATGCAATTTATACAATTAATTTTTTAACAATAATTGTAATTAAAATAATAATGGGAAAGAAAAAAAATTTTTAAATGCTTATTGAATGATTATTATAATGTGTGTCCGAAAAATCTGATGCATTCTATTTAACATCGGGAATTTGAAAAAACTATTTATATGTCCCCAAAGTGTTTTTAGAATATTTTTACTATTAAAACACTTAACAATGTGTACTATTAAACGTTTTTTGTAATAATTTCAAAAATTTAACCAAACACATTAAAATATTTGAAAAAATATTTTACAATATTTTAAAACGTACGAGACCTCAAATCCCAGTCTTTTTTCTTTTTTTAGTTGTATCATTAGTACAGCGTTTAATTTCCAACGGTGTAGATACATTATTAAAAGTTTTACTTTTTTTACTTGAACTTGGATATTATAAAATCAAACCCTAAAATTACGTGAGTTTCTGCGCATGCGTAATAATGTATGCGCATGCGCAGAAGATATTACGATATCCAAAAATTCCTTATTAAGCAATTAAATTAAATCATAATTAAAGCTTGTGCCTCTTTACCGGTAGAAATTAAACCTTGTTCGTTTAGAATAATAATACAACTAAAAAAAGAAATCTGACAGATTTGAACTCTTGTACCTACGTTTTGAAATATTAAATATTTTTTCAAATATTTTTAATATGTTTGGTTAAATTTTAAAAATTATTACGCAAAACATTTTCTAGTAGACATTGTTAAATGTTCTGATAGAGAAAATATCCTAAAAACACTTTGGGGACATATAAATCAAACTTTTCAAATTTCCCATGTTAATCAGAATACTTCAGATTATCCGGGACACGGTATATACAGGGTGATTCATAACTATTGGGACATAGGCTAAGGGCGGGTTATTTAGGCTAAAATATGACCATAAAACCTAATATTTTGTAATAAAATATTGCTGTAGAAAAAGATACAGAGCGTTAAATTAAAATATTTTTTTTCATTTTTTGTTAATAATTTTATTGTTAATTTATCAATTCTTATCAAAATCGGCAGAGAGGCATAACTTTAGACCAAGAACATTATTTTATGTACTATTTTACAATTTGTTGTAGGGGGCGCCACGTAAATGATTCCTGATGATGAAATCGACTGGTAATTTTTATTGAGAAAATTTTTAGTGATTTTGATTAGAGAATATGACGTAAACATCATTTCTACACAATGTTGGTACTCCTGTTCAAATACGAGAATTTCATCTGTTTCCGAGAAAAACCCAGTTGAACAATTCGTAGTGTCAGAAGAGAATTTCAAATAAAAATTGATAAATTTACAGTAAAATTATTAACAAAAATGAAGAAAACAAATTTTTATCTAACGCCTTGTATCTTTTTCCACGGCAATATTTTATTAAGGCATATTGTGTCTTATGGTTATATTTTAGTCTAAATAACCTAAATATGATCAAAATCTACAGAAAAGCATAATTATTTGACAGTCCAAAACGTACCCTTAATAAATGAAGTAGTATTTGAAATCTCCTTTTGACACTACGAATTGTTCAACTACGTTTTCTCGGAAACAGATGAAATTATCGTATTTAAACAAGAGTGCCAATATTGTAAAAATGATGTTTACGTCATATTCTCTAATCAAAATCACTAAAAGTTTTCTCAAAAAAAGTTACCAGTCGATTTCAGGAGAACTTTCTCAATTATGGTTCTAAGCTTAAAGTATACACTTTCTTTCGTTCATTGGCTGCAAATCAGAATACATTTCATTGAATTGTTCTTGCCACAATTTTGTCACATTGTCCATGAAAAATTTTGTTCATCAAAACTTCATGCGAGTAGTTATTTCGTTTCATTGTAACTTGTTTTTAAATAAGAATTAAGTAGTAAATCACAATCACAATCTCAAAATGTATCACATGTTGATTCCAATTGGTACAGGGTGGACAAAAATACAATAGTTTTGTGTGTGCTCAGAAAGTAACGCATAACATTCTTTATTAGTTAAATTAACAATATTATCAAAAATGGCCTGCAGTTCGAACATTTATAAAGTCATGCATTTCATCATATTCTGTGCGTTACTTTATGAGCACACACAAAACTATTGTATTTTTGTCCACCCTGTACCAATTGGAATCAACATGTGATACATTTTTGGAATCAGCTCATCTAGAGTAATCCGAAAATTGAAACAAAATGGGGTGTTCCATTTAAAAAAAATGACGGTGACGTTATTACTCGAAAGTGATTTACCCTGTATATTAGATTATTATTTTAAAATACGGTAAATTAAAATCAAAAATTGACGTGTTTCAGGATTATTTCCTAAAATGGTCTGTTTGGATAAAAATGAATTTGTTCCATACTTTACGGACACACTGTATATATGCATATTAATTCTTAAAAACCGACTACAAAATCGTATTATAATCAACTTTCTTAGTACGATTAAAAATAGTTTTTATTCTTAAAGTTGGAAAAAACAAGCTATTTGGACAGTTTTCTTGCGAATTTACTTTATTTCACCATTTGCCAACGTTTTGATAATAATCTTTGTTTTCCTCAAGGCTACAAAAACAACTTAATAATATTAATAAAACAAATTGTCATTGGCCAACACTATTTATTAAAAAACTTATGAATTTTTCGAAATTATGAGCAACTAGTTTCGGCTTAAAAAAAATTGTTAAGCCATTATTAAGTAATTTAACTTAATTGATGAAGAAAAACGTTTTTAATTAACGAGAAATTTTAAGAGTAACCTCTTGAAATAAAGGCTTCCACCAAATCAGGTATTTTTTGATGTTTTGTTCTTGGAGGAACATTATAACTAATTAATTATACATTTTAACAAAATGACTATAAAGCATCTATAAGATATAATTTATTTTATGAATTCAAACAGCCATAAAGAAAATATGGATTTAACTTCATTTAAAGAGTTTAATTACACTTTCTATAAGGATAAAAACAAATTAAGTTGTAGTTTATCTCTAGCTAAAAATTACATAAAAACGCAAACATCAAAATTAAAAATAAGCATTATAAAACGTATAAAACATTGCAATTTCTAAAATACACTAATTAAAATCAATTATCCTATATATTGAAATCCAAAATTTGTGTGTTTCTTTGTTTGTTTGTGAGGTTCTGTTTGGACTTAGCCCCTGTAGGTCCTAGGCCATTGAATTGCGGGGGAGAATGGGAGGGTTCGGGGGGGCTTGGGCCCTTGTAGTGGAAACATTTTTTTTTACATAAGCTATATTTCTACCACCCGGGGGCTTTCAACTAGTACTAACTAAAATTTAGAGATTAAATTACCAATAGATACAATAAACTTTAACACAATATCATTAACCAACATACAGTTTATATTAACAAATCTGAAGTGATATATCGATCGGGATGCGTAGTGATCAAAATCATACACGTGCGAGGAGCTCATTTCTGCTTTTCGTCTTGGAGGGTGCATCTCAGGGTAGTACAGTCTGTGTAACAGTTCTTTGAGTTTAACGCGTTTGGAACACTGCAGTTAGTCTTGGGTGAATTATTCAAAAAATATGCCAAAAACTATAATCGATTTTTTTTTTAATTTAATACTGCGATATTTTTGTAAAAAATTCTTTTTTTTTGTCATATTTTATTTTCTTTGTTGACGAAAAAATAATTTTATGCTACAAAAACAATTCGATAAAATTGAAAGGATAATCTGTATGTGTGGACGCAAAAATACGCCTGGTAACGATCGTCGATTTTATGCCTCCGATTGTACTTTCAGTAAGCAATTGCTGTGCGCATTTGAAGCTATCTCTTACAAACCAATTACGTTTTCATTCTATTACCGCGCACCATAAATATCAGTTCAGATAGGTCAGATTGTACACAAAGTATCGAGAATACAATAATTTCATTCATACAAGGACCTCCAAAAAGATTATCTACCGTTAAATATGTATTAAAATAGTTTAAGTATGAATTAACGAACCTTATGTACTAATAATTATTAATTATATTGTGATAAAACTTTGTTAGATCATTTACATCAGACTTTGGATTAATATTGATTTTGTTCATGTTAATGTATGTACACCATTTCTAAATTAAGTCTTTTTTTGATAATTGGATTTTACTTCTAAAGGCGGGTTTAGACTGCGCGAAATTGTTGCGCGCAACAGTTTCGCGAAAATGTCTCGCGAGTCGCTGTCTCGGTGTAACTGTTTACACAGGGCGAAACGTTTCGGATTGACATGCGAAAATAAGGTGAGCCGCCAGTTTGTGCGAGACAAGCATGCCGGTTGTTACTCCGAGTGCAGCATTTGCAATTATGATGATAATTGTATTGAGAAAGAAAAACAAAAGAAATAAAAAAACACGCCGATGGTGATCGAAAGAAATTTTTCGTCGGAGATTTCAATATGGAAACAGACTCCTGAGGGATATGACAGCGGAACCTTGTGAAGATACATTTCGAAACTTTACTAGGATGACAACAGAAGATTTTGAACAGCTCTTATCACGAGTTGATCCTGAAATAAGAAAATGGATACCAACATGAGAGAGGCGATATCTGTAAAAGAGAGATTGGCAGTTTGCTTGCGATTTCTTGCTACGGGAGATTCCTACAGCAGCCTACAATACCTTTTCAGAATATCGAAAAGCACAATATCAACAATTATTCCAGAAGTTTGCGATGCGTTAGTTCAGACACTTAAGGAATATGTAAAGGTAAAAGAAGTAATTCATTTTTCTTTATAAAATTTATGATTTGTTTGTTATTATTCATTGAAACGAAAATTGTTTACATTTCTAAAAACAGATTCTATATCGACTTCCGGAGTGATATTTTCTGCGGTACATAATGGTGTGTGGGGAGCGTTTGGTGAGAAAGTCGATGTTTGGCTCCTATAATGTGAACTATTTGACGATGCAGAAGGCGAACTGTGCGGTATGTGTATTTGTAAAGTATTACCATATGATGAAGCAGAATACATTCCCATATCCGCTTCAAATAAAACATTAGCGAGGGCTCGTTTGACATATGCCAGCGTCTTCTGGTCGTATTTGCGTAGTTCATTCGCCAAATTCAAAGCATAGGTGACATATGCATCATTAGATGAATTAACCGATGACTTTAAGATCTGCATAGCTTCACGCATCATTGAGTCGGATTCTTGCTCAGCTGCCTTACGTTTGATGCCAGTTTTCTGTCTCCTGCTACTATTTGGAGTAGGAAAGGTAGTCTCTTGTAACATCTGCTGATGTGTGGTCGAAGATGTAGTAGCTGCCGATGTAGAAGTTGCAGATGTAGTAGTTGTAGTTGCAGATGTATTAACTGCGGGGTGACCGTAGGCGAAGTTGGCGTTACAGGAACTTCTATTTCGAGTGTTCCTAAAACAAAACAAAACACAATTAAGTAACTCTTTACGGTTTCATGTTTTTTGGTTGCGTTTGTGAATATGTTTGGCATAAATATGTTTTCGCCTTTATTTTGAATTTTATGAATTTATTTTGTTATGGTTCCAGGTACCATCTACTACAGAAGAGTGGCTTCAGATCTCTTCCGAATTTGAAAGAAAGTGGCAATTTCCTCACGTCATCGGGGCTATGGATGGAAAACACGTTGTTTTACAAGCACCCAGCAACTCAGGAACTGAATACTACAACTATAAAAATTTTTTAGTATTGTGCTGTTTGCAATTGTCGACGCAGACTACAATTTTATCTATGCTGATGTAGGATGTCAAGGGCGGATATCGGACGGAGGTGTATTCAAAAATACGACATTGTACAATCAATTGGAGAGACGCGAATTGAAGCTTCCTTGCCCAGAAGTCTTACAAGTTCCATATTCTATGCAAGTACCATTTTACGTATTAGGTGACAAAGCGTTTGCTTTGAGTGAGTACACGATGAAACCATTTGAGGGTAATCCCGTGATACGTTCACCGGAACGTGTATTCAATTACCGTCATTCCAGAGCACGTCGGGTCGTGGAGAATGCCTTTGGGATAATGAGTTCAGTATTTCGTGTATTGAGAAAGCCTCTACTTGTGCAACCAAAAGTTACTTTAGCAACCATTTATTTACATAACTTTCTACGAAAAAGTACTTCTCATGGAACGTACACACCTCCTGGAAGTTTCGATACTGACAACAATGGCGAGATTATAAATGGTAGATGGCGCAATGACGCACCTATGACATCGTTCTTACCCATCCGCAATATTCCGCGAAGAACATCCGCACAGCTCAAAGACGTTCGCTTACACTTAGCTAATCATTTTATTTTAAATCAACCGTTGCCGTGGCAGGACCAATATTAAGAATCCACTTACCTCACTAGCAGTATTCACAGTTGTCTTTGGGATGTCTTTATCAGCCAAAAATCAAAGTATTTAAAAGCAAACCATTTAGAGTCATATACATCATCACTACCTGTAACAATAATAGTAATAATAATAAATAGTAACCTTATTTTAGTGTTTTAATTTAAGAGGTTATTTCACTTTATGGTACTAGTATGCATGCACTGACACAATTACAAAAAGTCAAACAAACAAACAAGTCAATATTAATCCAAAGCATAAAATAATAAAAATTTACATACCGGAACCAGTGACTCTGCTTTTTCTCCCTGGACCTTTCACTCCTATAGGAGCCCATCAATGTTTTCATTTTCGCCTTTAAGATAGGAACAGAATACTGCATTTTAGCACTCATTTCCTTCCAAGCAGTCTCTCTCTTCATGCGGTTATGGTGAACCTTATCTTTGGCATCCCATAAAAATCGGTACTTTGCATACAGTTCAATAAGACGGATGCTTTCGTCCTGATTCATTTTTGGCGCGAAACAGTAGAACGTTTACACCACAAGAAACACGCAAAGCGAGGCTCTCTGATGCGCGGTAAAATACCGACTGACGAGTGGCTCACGACGAATCATATTCGCGAAACAAGTTTCGGCGTGAGTACGAGGTATACACGAAGCGAGACATTTTCGCGAAACTGTTGCGCGCAACAATTTCGCGCAGTCTAAACCCGCCTTAAAAATTTTGTTTTCTTAAAGTTAAAACTATGTCCCAAGTCAAAACGATGTTGCACCAAACCAGTTCTTCTTTTTTATTGCTCTTGCAAGGTTTGCAATCATACTTATGATTGTAGATGCGTTTCTTGAATAATTGGTTAGTCTGTCTAATATACAGAATGTTTCAAAATTCAGTACAAATATTTTAATGGCGTATTTTTGAAATGAAAATAAGACTTTTTTTTCTATAAACATGTGTCGTAAAATACACCGTTTTCGAGCTACAGCCATCTTAATTTTCTTTAAAAAAATAGATTTTTTTAAATTCTGACTGCAATTATTTATTAAATTTCTTTAAAATTTGCAATCCGCTGCTGATTTGAACGTTCTACTGTTTCTTATCTCTAAAATGACGTAACAATAAATTTAAAGGGTGGAAGGAGGGGGTAGGTACATTTAAGGGGAAACATTTTATGTTGGTTTGTAAATTTTAAAAAATGAGGGCCCAGATAATTTTCAAATAACACAATCAAAAATTATAGATTGATTTTGGATTTTACAGCTGTTGTAATTTAGATTTCTAGTGACGCAGATTGTTTGAAAATAAAACAGCTAATACATTTTTTTAAATTGTTTTAATTAAGACGTTTCGCCATAGCTTTTCAGTAAATTTCTTAAAATTAATTAAAATGAGTATGTAACATACTTTAGTGACAAAAAACTAAACTAAAAAACAATCAAAAATGATCAAAAAGTCAATTTTTTCATATGGCACCTTCCACTTTTTTTTACGTCATTTGAGAGGTGCTATTTGAAAAGAGTGTTTTTTTGATTATATTTGATTGTGTACTACAATGACGTCGTTTAAATAGACCAAGCACATTATCCACAATAAGGCACGTAAGACGGTTTCCATCAACCGTTCAAACGTAGCAAGGGCATTGCACAACTCAAAGGGCATTTTCAATAATAAAAGCGGTTTTCTCACGATCTTTAGGTTCTACATTCACTTGTCAGTAGCCAATCTTTAAATACAACGTTGAAAACGATTTTGAGCCTGACAAGGTATCTAGTGTATGTCAATTCTGGATAGAGGGTATCGTCTTTCTTGGTGACCTAGTTTAGTTGTCGATAATCAACACAAAATGTAGCTGTACGGTCTTTCTTCTTCACTAGTGCCACTGGAGACACCCACGGACTACTTGACAGTTTAATCGCCCCTTGCTTCGCCATGTCTGCAATGACTCGCTCCGCCTCTTTACGTCTCGCCAGAGGAAGTCTTCTAGAATTCTATCGTATCGGCTGGGCATCTCCAGTATTTATTTTGTGTTTTACAATGCCCGTTCTTCTTTTGGAATTATTATCGAGGACAAACACATCGAGGTATTAGCTAATTAAGTTTTTGACTTCTTTCAGTTTGCCCTAGTCAAGGTCTTAACGCGAGGATGACAAGATGACTAATATTTGTTGGCGTTTCTTCTTGTGTGTATCCACCATAGTGTTTTCGCATCTTGCTATTTGTATTACTGGCGTGCACATTCTTATTGTGAAATCTTTCTTAAGAGTTATAGGTTCCGGGTTGACATTTAAGATTCTTACTGGTACCACGTTCTTAACCCTTACCAGTGACTTAATAATCAGTAACTCTTTACCTCGGAAGTCAGTCTCAATTGGTTCTATACAGCAAATGCCGCCAGCCCGGAGATGTCTATCCAGGCATCCCATCACGACGGTGTCAGTCCTTCTAGGCAGTATAATATTTTTTTTTAACAAATTTCCTCGTCGTCTATTCTCAGAACATCATTTTTCATATTTAAATCCAACTCATACTTTTTTATTAAATTCATTCTCAGGATAACCTCATCAGTGATGTTAGCTGCTAGTACTTGATGGTTGAGTAATCCGTTTCCCAAGTCAATGGTTACTTGTATCTAACCATACGTAGGAATTTGTTTGCCAGTCGCCGTTTGAAAAGACACTGCCGTGGGGAATGTTTTCTCGCGTCCTTGTACTACATCGGGACGTGCAATGGACTTTGTAGCTGCGGTATCAATCAGGACTCTAGAGCACCGTTCGTTGATAAATCCCTCGATGTAGATGCTGTGTATGTATTTCGTCGGCGATGCGATACAAATAGTAATCTCTGTGGCATTGTTCTTTGAGGACGACCTTGGCCTCTTTTAGTCTAGTATTCCGGCTACTCTGCCTTCGGGTGGGCTTTGTACAGCGACTTTGAGCATGACCCACCTGACCACGTTTCCGGTATCTTAGTGATCTTCTACGTGGTACGAAATACTCGCAAAGCAATTTCTTTCATAATTTCTTTAGTTATTCGGACTCTTCGATACCAGTATATCGAAGTTTACGGCTACCTCTGTGAGATGCTTGCTTTCCCGCTTCAAATGCAAATCAAAGTCCGTCGTGTTTCACTATCTCTAATACCATCCACAAACGTCTGAATAGCTAGTTGCTCAAGGAAACTACTCAGCGCAGTAAGGTACGCCAATCGAACCAGTATAGCAATATCGACTTCAAATTTTTGCATGCTCTCAGTAATTTTTTGAAGACGATTTTTAATTTGCGCCAGATACACTTGTTGTAAATGAGAGTCTCCATACCTCGTTTCCAGACGTGAGCTCAAGAATCCGTAGTCACTCTGCTGGCCAACGGTCTGTAGTACATTCAGTGCTTCTCCACCCAAAGCCACAATTATATGGACGTAGCTTTCTCTTCTCTAGTCCATCTATTAGTCAAAGCTGAAATCTCAACATGCTTGTGATATGTTGACCAGGGTACTTACCATCGTTGCTTACAATTGTTTCAATTTTATTCAATTTTGTATTCGATTGCTTTTGAATTTTAACTTAGCTTTTGTTCAATTGTATCTTTCATTAATTCTGTACTTTCATATAATTTCTGTTGAATCTCACCTTTCATTGCTTCCAAATATTTAAATATCTTTGCATCCATTTAGCTAGTTTGCAATCTTGTTAAGGGCATCAAATAAAAAAATTTATATAAGTATTTGCTTGCATACCCTTAATTAGTTTATAACACACACGCACTTATTTATTTGTCCACTAAAATCACGTTTATTTTTGGTCAGTTTTAAAATAAATCCCACCCGCACTTATTTGTTTATCTACACTTGGCTATATATAAATAATCTTATATTTTAAGTTTGTAAATACTGTAAATAGGTATTAGAGCATATTTTATTTTCACTGATTTTAGCAATATTATAATCAAATAATAATAAAAATTAGAAACAATTTAGGTTTTTCATATTTTATATTTGTACAAAGTACATCAAAAAGGGCTTTATTTATTTCATAAAAAGTCATAATATCTATGACTTTTATAAGACTTGCATGTTTTTACGATTTGTATTTTTTAGCGCACTTATTTTCAATGTTTAGAATGGCAAGACTACGTTACTGTTCCTGGATGATGCTATTCAGATTCAGTTTTGAAAACAAACGTTCAGCAGAAGCAGAAGTTACCACGGCAGAATTAAAAATATCAATAGTGTGGTGAACACATATTTGAAGTTTGATGAGATGGTGTGGTTTTTACAAAATATAAAATAACCATTTCATCTATTGTCGATCATCCCTTTAAATTTTAACAAAAATCTGAACGGAAATTAAGAATTTCTGTGGAAAAATCATCGTATAAGTCATTGTCATATTTTTCTCGCAAAATTTCAGCGTGTACGTTACCGTAGTCAGAAAAGAGGGTTCAAGGAATTTCAATTTCTCAACACATTTTGAAAACCAGATAGACACATGCATGCATACATTTCACTAAAGTCGTACGTGCAAATTTTGAATGGTTTGAATTTTTTTGATTACCAATGTTAAACCCAATCAACTGAAATGCACTTGATAACAGTCATATCTTACTTGATACTTGTTTGTTTTTAGTTCTTATATGCATTGATTATATATACTTTTTATATGTCAGAGTCTCACTCACCGGTCATGAGAATGTAATCTCATGTTATCGTACTTAAATTTAAGAAAATAAATTTGATGGGAAAAGTTTAAGATTTTACTATTATGACACTTTCTTTATTCTATTCGTTTGGGAATAAAATAACTACTTTTATATTTCAATTAAAATGATATAGCAGTTGCACCAATAAGACTTAAACTCGATTTAAACTTAAGCAATGCTTAAATACAATTGTTAAAACCATAGCAATGATAGCCTAATTTTAACTCGTGTTTTCGGGTTTGTGCAACTGGTCGTTAATAATATTACGACTTTAATTAATACATTGTAATATTTTTTTAAATATTAAATCCTCGTTTTTTCGTCACAGAAAAAATAATATACTATACTGACTTCCAGAAAAATTGCAACACCTAGAAGTTGTCGAACGATTTCAATGAAATTTTAGGAAACGTCTATTTTTATTTAACAAGGTGATGATTAAAATTTGAATAAAATCTAGCCAGTAGTTTTTGTTTTTTGCCTGTTATTTTCATAGCACATAGTAACAATAAATTTGAAGTATTAGACCATTTAGTAAATGTCAAGTTTGCAAATTGTTGTTGTTTCTTCACAATTTCATTCTGAACTTGAAAACAATGCCGAGAGTACGTCAACATCAACATTTTGTCCAATTAAGTGATTTTGAACGTGGCCGTATTATTGGTATGAGAGAGGCCGAACTTTCGCTATGAGAAATTACTCGTCGTGTAAACCGAAATATTTTATCGGTATTGAGATGTTAGTCCAAATGGTCCGAGGAAGGGGTTCAACATCGTCGCCGTGGATCTGGATGTCCTCGAAGGACTACAGATCGCGAAGAACGTCGCTTAAGAGTTTTGGCCACAAGAGATAGATTTTCAAAACTCGATCAATTGCAAATGATTGGATGAGAGGTACAGGACTTAGGATGTCAATGTTATCTGTTTATGACCGGATAAGATCTTATGGGTTGCGTTCATATCGTCCATTTTTATGTCTTCCTCTTACACCACTTCACCGTCTACGCAGACTAGAGTGGAGCAACGAAAGGGTTAATTGGGCGCAAGAATGGCATCAAATTGTGTTTAGTGACAAGTCCCGATTTTGCTTGTGGGCCCACGATGGTCGTAGGAGGATCAGACGGATGCGTGGAGAACGTAAAATTCTGGATCGCAACACAGCCCTCACTCAAGGAGTTATGATATGGGGTGCAATATGTTATGGTAGCAGATCACCCTTGGTCTTTATTGACGGCAACCTTAACGCAGCTGGTTACACTGCTAATGTGCTACAACCAGTTGGCATTCCATATCTTTAAGGGCTGCAAAATCCCATTTCCCAGCAGGATAATACGGCAAGGGCTACAACACGGTTTTTGAAAGATCTAACATTGACGTCCTCCCATGGGCTGCTCGGTCGCCTGATTTGTCGCCAATTGAACATGTATGGGATATGATTGGTAGGCGACTGGGTAATTTACCGCACTCTCCAGATAATTTACACGATCTTCAGCAACGGATTCAAGAAGCTTGGGATGATATACCACAAGTAGGTATAGATCACTTGATTGATAGCATGCCAAGCCGTCTAGATGAGTGCATTACAAATAGTGGCGGAGCAACTCATTATTGAAAAACTTTTAAGCTTTTGTTCTTTTTTTAAATTTTAATCATCACTTTGTTTAATGAAAATAGACGTTTCTAAAATTTCATTAAAATCGTTCAACAACTTCTAGGTGTTGCAATTTTTTTGGAAGTCAGTATATTATACGTAGGAAAGCAGTATTATTGTGGCTCTCATAACACCTCGAGGAAAAATCAACTATTTACCTATTTGTTATGTTGAATGATAAACAAGTATTCTAACTTGCCAGAACTTTGCACTCAATGCCACTTTTGGTAGTTACGCCACACACTGCATATGGGAGATTCTTGATTTCAAAATACTACAATCTGAGCCAACAAGCCTTAATAAAATGTTGATAATAAAAAAGATACAGGGTGTCAAAGATGAACTCCTATAATTTATTTTTGCTATAAGATTGCTTTTTTTGAATGTATGAACGTAAAGATTTGACAGTATGTGCTTCTAGATATGAGAAATCATGCATCTATTTTGATGTATTTTCTAGAGGCCACCACATTATGCTATGTTCATAAAGTAAATGTAGGCTTAACTTGTTTACCCTTAATACTAACGCTTTTTAATTAAAATGCGATTATCTCGAAAACGTTTACTTTCTAAGGTAAATAACAAGTATACCTTTTTCAGCCAAAATAATTATCAATGTTTTGTCTATGTCATTGTTCATCGTTATATTATTTAATTTTTACTAACATCTTCGAGTTTTTACATTATATCCACATTTTGAATTAGATTTTTCAAAATATCATTTTGGATCTGCGATGGTAATGTCTACAGGAGAATTTATACACGAAACAACAGGTCACAAAGGGAAACCCTGTTTGTGGATTTTACATAAGCCGTAAATTTTTGGACAAACAGAATCCGTATGTTTATATTGTATAATTATAACGAAAACATCGTAATTACGTTATAGAATCGTAATGTACACAATCAAACCCCTCAAAAAATGTTTTGCTCTAAAGTCTAAAGTACAATATAATATAATAAAATCTATGAATTTGAAGAGACTATAACAGAGAATCTAAGCAATGACGTCAGTACCTTAATCGATGCATGCGCAGTTTAAGTTTTTTAAAAATGTCATTTTGACTTTGATTGTTTGCTAGTGAAAAAAATTTAAAGCTTGCTATACTGGTTGCATAACTTGTTCGCACTTCATTAGTTATTTGAATTCGCGGCGTTTTAAATAACATATAATACCACCAATATCACCAATAAATTTGACATGACTCATTCCGAAACTTAACCTCCAAACCACAACAACGCATGCGTTTCTCAAAACCCAATCCAATTGTCGCCTTGCTCAATATAAATACAAACGTTTTATTTAGATAACGTCACGTCACAATATTTAACGTAACGTCATATACCTAAATACAAAATTTTTAATGTTTGCGAAAAATGTACCTATCACATTATCAATACTGTCTTTATCAAATTTTTATAAAAATATATACTAAAATATTGACAGTGGGATACCGGCTCAAGACTTACCCTGCACAGATTTTTTATTTGAACACCCGTTATAAATGAAAATCGCAATACACAATATCTAAAGCTATATTCGCGATAAAGATTGTGACGTCAAGTCAATGAGAGGGTGTTCTGGGTATTTGAATAAATGTTTTTGCTAAGTTTCTCTTCATAACAAATAATTTCATGTTCTTTAAAATTTATATATTTAATTTTAAGACTGTTTTAGACTTTATCACAATATTTCAACGGTTTTTTTTATTTTTTTGAAAAAATTCCTATTCTAAGTTTTTATTTTATTATTCTTCTTTCTTTAGTTGTTTGATAAAAGCATTCCTTTTAGGTTACAGTGAGTCTGTTGAATCATTTTTAAGTTCTTCATAAACATTTAAGTCTTCTAGAATTTGTTTCATTTTTTCATTATATCCTTGCTTTGTAATTACAACCGTTTTATTACCCTTGTCTGATTGAATAATAGCTAAGTCAGAATGGTGTTTGAGAATTTTCTTTGTTTCTATATATAATCAATTCGAATGCCTGATAAATTATTGAAATTATTTTTGTTTCTTTGTAAATTAGTAGTCATAATATTGGTACATTTCAATCTGATACTGCCTTTGTCAACTATTTCATCACTATTGTCAATACAGTAATCTAAATCTGTTATTAATTTATACACAGGAATTTGGAGTTCCCATGGGCTATTCTCTAACCCCAATTTTAGCGACCTTGTAATGGACTATATAATAAAGTTATCTCTAAAAAAGTTAAATTATACGCGTCCTTCATATGGTGTAACGGTTGAGGTTTACAACTAGCGACGGCTCTAGAGGAGCAAACAAAAAAAGAACAAAAGGAAATACGGATAAATGTAGCGCACTAGGTTCGTGGAGAAAAAATTATTTATAATAGGTAGAGCAGCAGCTTCCGGCTTCGTCGGAGAGTAGGGGGTTCTTAAGGAGGTCTAAGAAATTAAACTGCTGTCTAACAAAGCGGCACCTGCTGGGTAAAAGAAAGAAATAAAATCGACTAATAGGAGATCAACAGGTTTTACTTAAAGCCTAATACGATACGTGGGTTGCCTTTTAAGTGTCAATGTCAAAATATCATTTAGATCGGCCTGATAGTTTTAAACCGTAGCGTGTTAAAGTTCCCAAGTCGCTGTACGAGATGAAATTAAGTCCGGAACAATACCGCACGATTATTTTTTATAACTTTCAACGAAGCCTCACCCAGCAAGAATGCGTCGCAAAACTTGTTGCTGTTTTTGGCGAAGAAGCACCATCAAAGACAACCATTTATCGCTGGTATGCAGAGTTTCAGCGAGGACGCTCTAACGTCAGTGACAAACCGCGTGAAGGGCGACCAAAAACGCCGTCACTCAAGAAAACGTGGATGCTGTTCGCAACATGGTTCTGGAAGATCGTCATGTGACATACCGTGAGATTCAGGCATCATTGGACATCTCAGGGACCTCAGTTCAAAAGATCTTACACGAAGAAGTAGGTGTTAAAAATTGGTTTACCGGTTGGATACCGCATCTCCTCCAGAATTGGGGTCGAAAAACTCTAGAACGATTCAACTCAGGAGCATCAAAACACGTTTACGACATCGTAAGTGGTGATGAATCATG
Organism: Abscondita cerata; assembly: GCA_030710515.1. Lineage (NCBI taxonomy): Eukaryota > Metazoa > Arthropoda > Insecta > Coleoptera > Lampyridae > Abscondita > Abscondita cerata. The sequence goes on along the minus strand of JALBCR010001122.1, from coordinate 8,811 downwards.
GATCTATAGCTATGAGCCTGAATCGAAACGCCAATCTGCAGTATGGGTCTTCCAAAGTGAACTGAAACAGACAAAAGTTTTTCGTTCTTGCAGCGTTGCCAAGAAAATGGTTGCATCGTTTGTTGCCAAATTAAGGCATGTAGCAACGATTGCTCTTGAAAATCAAAGAACAGTTAATGCTCAACGGTATACGACCATTTGCTTGCCTGAATTGATCGCCGAGCTTCGAAAGATAACCCAAATCGACGCATTATGTTCCATCAAGACAATGCAAGCTCGCACATCGCTCGAGCCACAAAGTCGTTTTTGGAACAGCAAAATGTCGAAGTTCTTGATCATCCTCCATACAGCCCGGACCTAAGCCCCAATGATTTTTTTACATTCCCAAGAATCAAGAATATGTAACGAGGAAAGCGGTTCCAGACGTCTGAAGAAGCGGTGGATGCCTACAAAACAGCGATTTTGACTACACCTACTTCGGAATGGAATAAATGCTATAACGACTGGTTTCATCATCGCATTGACTATCGCGGAGAGTACTTTGAAAAACAATTATACCTCTTACACTTTTCTTCATTCCCGACACTTAAAAGGCAACCCTCGTAGATCAAACACAACAATTAGTCTTAAGAGAAAGATAGACAATTTAACAAAAAACAAATCTTATACTAATAGGTGAAGGTGACAGAAAGAGAGACTGTCGGATGTATTCACGTAAGTTAGCAATAGCCTCGCTTAATAATAAGTACTTTATAGAAATAATATACCAGATTCACAGTTAAGTTTTAGTCACACCAAACGTAATGTTAATGTTCCAATTGAGGGTTGGCTAATAGTAATACTCCGTGTACTTATATCACTTACACACGGCGATTTATCTGGTAGAACATGCAACGACTTAACTAATATTAAAAGGAATAAGTACCTTCCGCAAACTCAAAAGGCCTTTTGTTTTTGCGTCAACCGCTCTAAGTGAAGCGCACGAGCCCGTATTGAGCTGGTTATAAACGTTCGGTTGTGGAGAGTACCACCGAATAAGGTTTTACTTAAGAATTAAAAATCCGTTTTATGTTGTATGTACATGAGCTTCACACGCATTTACAATAAATAAGTTACTTAAATATTAAAACTTAACTGTAATCTGATGAACGAAGTCTCGAAAGTAAGGGCCGTATTAATAAACAATTCTTTACTTATACTTCACTTAGACTTGATAAAGTTAGCTCTCCCACTTGAAAGTAAGAAATCTTGAAAATGGTATTAATAATTAAGTGTAAGTGGACCCTAAGACAAGTAATCTTTAAGTAAAAACGTCATTGACACGTCATAATTTTCAAGTGTAGAATCAGATGAAGCACGAATATAATTCATAATCGTTTTCAAACGTGTTCAAAACAAAAGCAGTTCTAATAAATAAAATTTATGTGTGTTTCTTTTAATAAATTCGTGTTCACTAGTATAGTAAAATGAAAAAATTACGTATTGTACTAGGTCATGTAACTTACAATAGAGGTTACTGTTTGAGGTCCGTCTACCATAAACATAAACAGTATAGGGTATAAATAAATTATGATTTTGTGGAATTGAAAACCCCGCTTGTTCTTATTAGAACTGAGAAAAAAATGTTTAAAAAGCAACACCCTTATTTTACAAGCACCATTTACGTTTTGTTTGCTGCAGTGTGTGCGTGTTAACGTAAAGAAATTCAATTAATTGAAGCGACTTAAGTAAGTAGTAATTGAATTTATCGGTGTTCGACATACCTATCGTTTACTTTTGCACATTCACTAATAAAGTATTTTTAATCTGTGTATTTCTTCATTTAGAATGTCTGATAAAGAAAATTATTCAGTCCTGAAGAGAAGTTAACATTGCAAGAGCTTGTTCTAAAATACAAACATATTTTTAGAAAACAAGAAAAGCGATGTTGTTACAGTTTTAAAGAAAAACAAACATGGAAAGCATTGACATTGGAATTTAATAGTCTACCTCACGTAACTCAGGTATGTGGCCACGAATATCGCTATTTTTATAACTACAAACCGTTTCTTATCTAACAGAGAAATGAAAATAGTTTAAAGAAATGCTGGGAAAACATGAAAACTTTAAAAAGAAACAAATCGCAACGGAAAAAATAGAGCGAATGAAAACTGGGGAGGAGGGTATAAACCACCAACAGAAGAGCCAAATCCAGAACTAGAAATATTAATGGACGACAACGTGAATGTCGAAATAAGAGATTCGGTGGACTCTGACTCTTTATTTGAAACATCGTCTACTCATACCGAAGAACATACACAACCACGTCCGTCTAGTTCAAAGTGCACAAGCATCGCACCTGAAGACGAAGAGATGGAAACCGTTGGTACTTTTACGGTGTCGGAGGATGGCACATTACAAGAGGAAGTGCCTCAAATTAAAGGTAAATCTGAATTATAATGCATATTTATAGTTATAACTAATGCAAAACATTTTAGATACTACGTCCAGAACAAAATCAACAAAAACACATTCACATACCACATCTAGGCATCAGGCAATAGAAACAGAGCTCAATATCCGCGTAAATAAAGTTAAAGGATGCAAGAAATGGAAGAAGAATTGCATGCCCGACGCATGCAAATGGAAGAAGAAATGCACGCATACCGAATGAAATCGGAAAATGAAATGCATGTTCGGCGTATGGAGCGTGAGGAAGAACTTCACAGAATTCATGTAAGACAGCAGGAATTTCTTGCTGAAAAATTAAAAGCCGAAATGGAAAAGGCTAAAGCCGACATGAAATTTTAATATGTACATATGTTTATTTACTTCAGTTTTCTGTAAATTAACTCGATTATTTATTAGGCTTTACGATTTTTTAAAATGACGCATCTCGAGAATGATAAAATTTGAAGTCCCGCAATTTAAACTCATTCAATCTTCCTATTTTCTTTATTAGTAAAATCTGCACATATTCTAAAACTAATAAATATTTTGATTTAATACCTTATCATTATTTTATGTCTCGCATTTACTTAGTGTAATAATGTAAAAAGGCTTATGATTTTTTTCGTTTTTATTCAAATTTTATTTAAATTTTTCAATCTGTAGTAAATAAGCGGTATTATTTAAGACGATTTTATTTTTGTATTCAAGTAAAGTGTATTTCTGAGTACATAAACACAAAGTAACAATTTATTCTATTATTTAATTTTAATATCTACTCATTAATTATTTGGCTATATTTTATTTATATATTATTCTTAATACATAATTCGCACTGTAAGAGTTAATTTCATTGGAAATGACGTTGAATAAATTCATTGCGGATTAAATTTCCTCTCACTCCTACATATCCCACTGGCTGAGGAATTTGTTGTGGCAAAGCTACATTATCAAACCTTTCAAGGTTATCTTGCCTCGTCATATTGTGCAAAACAGAGGTGGCTACAATAATTCTTTGGGTGGTTTGCAATTTGGTGGCCATTTTCCTAGTTAAGCAGGGAAATTTCCGTTTCCACACTCCTAGGTTCGTTCCACAACGTTTCTGGTAATTATTTGCGCTCTGTTATACCTATTTTCTGCAGGCGTATTTGGTTGAAGAATTGGAGTGTATAAATATCTACGTTGAGGGTAACCAGAATCCCCTAGAAGGAGTCCTTGTAAATCACCATTTTCAAACCTCATCTTTAGGCACTGTTGTCAAAATCCTCGAGTCATGAGATGATCCAGGCCACCTACAGACAATATCACAGATTTCTAAATTTGGTCCTGCTACAATTTGCACATTTAAAGAAAACCAAGATTTTCTATTCCTGTAAATTTCGGCATTTTGACCGCCTGGGCTTAGAATGGGAATATGTGTTCCGTCAATTACACCAACAACACCAGGAAATCCTGCTAGTGCAAAAAATTGGTTTTGTGTTCTGCGCAATGCTTCTGTCTTCTTGGCAAATATACCCAGTTTCTTAAATGCCGACAGAGTATCATTGAAATTTCTTTTACGAATAAAGAAACCGTCGCTTGATTGACTCCATATAAATCAGCGCACACAATCTACACAAAAATAAAACGTTTATACATAGTTTCGCTCGTGAAATGTCCTTACTTGAAAACTTCCTGTAACATAATATCTTAAAACAATCAAAATTTTATAATAGGTGGTAAAGGAGCACCTCGATTGGTACGCCGTGGATTATAGTTTAAAATCTGAGGCATTATTATGTCACGTATCGTTTCTTTATTTATGTGATATTTTTGACAAAATCCGTGTCGTTTAATAATTCTAGAGGATTCTGATGGTCCCGCAATATTATTCTTGGAATACAAGGATACGGATCATCTTCGATATAATTTATAAATTCATTAAAATCTCTTTGTAATAAATCCATCGTTAACTACAGGAAAAGAATTGTAAGTACTATGGGGAATTAACTAGTAGCAATATTACTTACCAAAATGAACAATATCAAAATTTAAAGCATACGATCAATCTGCGCGTTAAAGTAGGTGTGTACCTTACTTGAAATCAACACTCACAAACGGTCACGAAAGATTTCTTTAACTTTACTTAAGTTGAAGTGGGGTCTATTAATACCAATAATTGATGACGTCACTTATACTTGAGAATTTCTTAAATTTTACTCAAGATTTACTTAAGTAAGATTTATTAATACCAAACATGTCTTGAAGTAAAGGTAAGGGATCACTTACACTCAAGTGACGTTTATTAATATGGGCCTAAGAGTTCTCTGATAGCGACGATATCGACAGTTCGGTAATAACCCCTGGTAATTCCTCTTAGAAAAGGTGTGCAAAGAGAAACGAAGGCGTTAGCTATTTCGCTGAAGTTATTAAGTATAACCAATCCCTGCTAGACGACACCGGGTGCCTGCAGCTTATTCAATGCGAAACCGCAGCATGGTCGTTAATTGACAAGGAAGGTCTTAATCAGCTACTGCAGCACCCTCGAGACATCCAAACATAACACGCAGCGAAATCATAAGGTCAAGAAACGTGGGTGGATTCAGCCAGATACAAACTCTAACCAATTTTTGTATTGAAAATCTTGTAAACACACATAAATAATTTGTGTAAATTTTCAATTTAAGATGCACGCTGAAACCACCCGCAGCGAAAAAGTGAAGAAGAAAATATCCGCTTTCGGCTAGAAACGAACTCGAATTTTATTTTTAACCCATCGAAAATTAGCAAAACGCGCTTCCAAATACGACTTTTGTCGTAACATATTAATCGGGTACATACCTGTAACATATTGCTCTTGACACGTTTTATATTCATAAAATAAAAACCGTAACAATGATTATATGTAGATGACCTGTTTGTAGCTGTTCCAAAAGTTGTCAGATAAACTTTTAAAAGTGTTTAATGGGGTAATTTCAGTTGCAGTTCGTATTAGAAAAAACGAACTATTGCCCTTTCTAGATATTGTGATAATTATCAGACGGCACTAATAGTCTGAGTGCCCATCGACACAAAGTATCGTTTATAAATAACCAGCTGTAAGTTTTTGAGTGGCTTAATTACGTGTAGTCCAACAAGATGTTGCCTTCGCTTTTCTCGAATCTGGGGCGTTTTTTCAAATTCGTCTGGAAGACGTCGTTCCTTATAATTTTAAAATTTAAATAACCCACTTTTAAAGAAAAGTAATTAAGAAAAATAGTGAAACGTGCGGGAAAAATTTTTCCTGACATAAATTTTGGGCCGTTGAGGGTGTCCATCAACTCAAACATGTTAACATTTTGGGTTTAAAATGTATTGATAACCTATTTGATTTTTTCAGGATTTGTTAATTAAAACATGCAAAATTCAAATATCGAATTGTCCGACAAAAATATTTTTCGATTTTTCAGTCCGACGATTGAAACTGAATGCGTCTTCCAGACGAGATTATGTGAGGGAACGCCCTAATTTCGAGAAAAAACGATATAAACATCTTGTCGGGATCACAATTAGTTGCTCAAAAACTTCATAAACTGGTTATTTACAACAGATACTTTATGCTTGTGCACCTAGACATAAATTGCTTTCTGATTTGTATAACCCCATAAATCGGACAGAACATTGAATTGTTTTTAGATTTTTGCTTCAATAAATTAATATAATTAGACTACTTATAAATAAAGTAAGTTACTCATAATGACAAAAGATTCCACAACAAAATATTAAGGAATTAAAAGATGAATTAAAGACTAATAATACCCTATATCTTTTGTAACAAGATGTTAGTACATAATAATAGGCGTAGTGGACAGTGTAATAATATTAATGGAAAAGGCACATTCAAAAATAATAATAATGAGAAAACATTTTTTCTTTCTTTATATAGAAGGGTTTTGAACGGTTAAAATCATTATTGAGGTATTATGTTAGCATTTTACAATAAAAATAGCATTTTCAATCTTTACGAAGGTTAAAGAAAGAACCTTTATTTGAAAAAGTAACTTAATTAATAAGATATCTTGTTTGGATTGTGAGGAGTATATAATGGTCAGACTAAGCAATAATTAAAGAAACGGATCTACAATCATGCATGGTTACAAATCTTAAGAGCAATAAACAAGAAAACTGCTTTTAGCGCAACATCATTTTGACTTCATTTTAGAAGTATAATCCAATTTCAAAAAAGAAAGACTTTTGGAAATTATGTACATTAACATAAACAAAACAATATTAATCTAAAGTTTGATGAATGGCTTAACAAAATGTATCACAATATAATTAATAATAAATACATAAGGTAATGTTAATTCATACTTAACCTATTTTAATGAATATTCAACCATGGATAATCTGGTGTCCTCGTATAAATGAAATTATCAGTCTCGATACTTCGTGTATGTTGGTTTATGATATTGTGTTAAAGTTCGTGTTATTTATTGTATCTATTGGTAATTTAATTAGTAATTTTAGTATATAATTACTGTAATTAGTGTATTCTAGAATTGGTGTAATGTTTTATTCTTTGTTTTATAGTGCTGGATTTTTAATTTGACGTTATTGGTTTTATGTAACTTTTAACCAGAGGTGCCACAACTACAACTAATTTGTTTTATTCATATGAAAGTGTAATTAAATTATTTTTCTCAAGCGTATTGCTAACTACTATTTTCTATTAAAGACAGCAAGTAGAACTACTTAATAAGGTTACTAGTACATTTAATAAGAAAAAATGTTACTAGTAAAATAATGTTAATACAAATTCATCAAAGTGATGTGCGCTTACTGACTGTTGTTTTGACTAAAAATTACATTTTGTCAAACCTACATGAATTTTTTGTTGTGAGATGTTGGTGCGGATTTAGATGAACAGAAGAACATTTATTTAAAGTTTCAACACGGTACCATAATGTAAAAATTATCAAAAAATTAAATTCCAAGAGCTCCATCTAGTTGAAAAATTCACACCAGCAATGTTTACGTGTTTTTTGTGTTGATATTATTTCTCAAGAAAACGAAAGTAATAATAATATCCTGACCAGTTTTCTTTTCCGAAAATTCTTTTATCAAAAATGTCTTGAAAGAAATGGATCAATGCACACCACCTATAAACGCTTTTTGAAATGGGCTTAAGAAAATAACGCTGGTAATTGTACCGAAAACGTTCTGCTTGCATACTTTTCGCAATTTTCGCAAAAGATGAAGAGTTCTTAACTATGGGCGCAATACTAATGATAAAGTCTCAACTAAAATATCAAGCTTAATGTAAATATTTAGAAATATACTCAAACTAATTACTTTTCAAACGACAAAGTCAAGGTTACAAACCCTAAAAATCAAAAGTTTTATCGAAAAAAGAATTTATTTAGCCAATAAAGGTAAATAGTTCTTAAGAACACCAGTTAATTTGAGGATACTATATTTTGTGGTTATATTAAGTTAATATCCGAGTAGCAGGTGCCTGTTGATACATGAGCTCCCACAATCGACAACAAATGATATTGAAAATTTGGGACATCTGATTTTAGTCAAAATTTCAAATTCTAAAACAAACAAGTTTCGCTCATTCACCATCATAGAAAATTTCTACTTAAAGATGTATAGAGATTATGCCAATCTAAGACCAAAAGATATCAACTTGAGTAGATTCTTCTTTAGGTACCAAAATGGTAAATGCCATCGCGTTGTAATGGGTATTCATAAGATTGCCGGTGTGCCAAAGGAAGTAGCATCCTACTTAAAGTTACCAAATCCTAATGAGTACACAGGGCATTGCTTCCAAAAACTTCGACAACACTTCTGGTAGATAATGGTGTGGACATTACTTCCCTCAAAATGCACGGTAGGTGGTAGTCAGGGAAGTGTTGCTGAGGGATATATAAACGATTCCATTAGGAACAAAAAGAACAGAGCAATGAAAATTCTTACCCCATTCGACAACAATGAACGTAGTACTTCTGTAGAATTTGAAATATCTCAGACAGTCACAATTATAGGTAAAAATATTGATTTAACTAATATGCCTACAATGCGTATGGTCTGGAGTTGATATTTTCAATAAAACAGTCCCGGGTTTTGATCAAAAAAGAAAAATTTGGTCAAAAGTAAATCGCATAAGAACAGGTCATTTAAAATGCAACTGTATGTTTTTAAATAGGGTAAGATTTCTAATCCAAATTGTGACTGTGGAAACAAACCAGAGACCGATGACGTATTGTGAGGATTGACAATTAACAAAATAAACATTAGGATATCGGCGATGCTAATTCCTTTAGTTCAAATCGCTTGCTTGGCTTCGCTTTGAAAACTCAGTTGAAAAGTGTTTATTTATCCAAATCTAGCAATACGTAACTGAACGAAGCACAATGA